>JBCJKE010162472.1:0-10465 GCA_039654525.1 Melibe bucephala
CCCCCCCCCCACATACACACACCACACACACACACAAAACAAAAACACAAAAAACAACAAAGCCCAAACAAAACAAAACCATTCTGGGAAGCATGCGCTCTTTGTTGGAAACACAAATTTGAAAAATACGGCTCCTTCGATCATTTGTACAACATTTGGATTAAAGCGACTAGAGAATTGTGATTTTAACTATTTTGTTCACCTTAATCCAAAGTTTATCCATTCAACTGTGACAATAGTAGAAGCTATAAGCTGTCTAATCGTAATAAAAATAACACTTTTTTAACCTTCCATATTCAAAATTGTAGGGGAAAGTTGCTTAAAAAAGAGCACGTTCTCAAGCATATGATGGAAATACAATTTTGCAGAACTAAAACAGTCCTAGATTCTTTACATACAGTTTTTTGTTCTGTACTTTGCAGAGAATCAAAAATATTAGCAATGATCAAGTCCATGGGGTAAAAAATCAACAACACCCTAACAGTGACTACATTAGAAGAAGATTTGATGATTTTCTCAAGAGGATTTGAATATGAAGGACTGTTATTTAACAACTATATTTTGTTCATTAATCCTTGAAAAAAAACCCAATCATCAGTAAGAGTAAAATTCTGATTTAATACTTACACATTAGTTTATCTTTCTTCTTCAGAGCTATTTTCTTTTTTGGTGATTTTTTAACTTCTTCATAGTCATCTACATCTTCTGATAGACTAGAGTTCATCGGCTCTTTCACATCTTCATCTTCATCCACTTCCATGGTCTGGTCTTCTTCTTCTTCTTCTCCTTCTTCTTCGTCTTCTTCTTCTACATGTCCCTCTTCCTCTTCTTCCTCCTCTTCCTCCTCTTTGTGTCTTGCTCCATCAGTTGCTTCCATCTCTCTCTCCCTTTCATCTAGGTATTTCTGATGTGTTTTCAATTCTCTGTAAGCTTTGTTGAATCCTTTGAACAAAAACAAGTAAGAATTAGAAACACATACCATCCCACCATCACTTTAGTATGGGTCAAATGACATTGTGAGAGAAAAATTGATGGAATAAAAAAACACACACAAAAAAAATCTAACAATGCTGAGTGATCTGACATTATCTTGTACATAGTTGTTGTCATTAACTGTCCACTAATGAATTTCAATTTTACAAGAAAGACAAAAAATTGTTTTTTGTCTATTTAGTTCATTCATTATCTAAATTGACATGGTCCACAGATTTCCCCTGTTACAAAATGAGGTTAACTTATGTCACTGTAAACCTGCTCAGTTCATGCAATATTACTAATTATTCATACCAAACAGTTAGACGACAACAATTTTACAAGAAGACACATACGTTTATTACAAATTCTACAATAGGATGGTTAGACTACAACATTGGCCTAGGACTTGCAGTCCATCATATCGCAATGAAGCTTCATGATAAGACTGCCCTAGGATATCAGACCCACATGGCCTACGAGAGCACCATCCTGTATCTATATATTGATGTAACAATCTGAGGTGTGAAGCTAGGTCTCGATCAGACTGAACTTCAGTACGAAAACAAAATAAATTACAAGGGTGGGCTGATTAAGTTTCATTTGCCTGTAACTCAAACAAATTTTCCTTGTATGAGCTTAGAACCCCACAAATATACTCTCAAAATCAACTGCCTTTACTTAGACAAAACATATTTGTGTGCCCTCATTTGTGCTTACAAAGTACTGAGTAAATATATAATGTAATTTAATGTAAGTTGCATGTAGTCTAATCAGTGACCACCCTTTGTGTACAGTGTCCTGTGATAAACTAAATGATGACTGGCTGCAAATACACCCATTTAATACCATAGTCTATAGTGGCAAGTCACATATGAGTGTTCCTCTTTATTGTCCCTCCAACTTGTCAGCTGACTGTGCCTTCTATGATATACTAGAGATCTACCAGTCCATTCAATATGGTCTTGTCCAGTTTGTCACACTGCCCCAATCCTAGAGATTAAGGTGGTTTTCATTAATCTATCAGTTGAAGCACCCCCCCCCACCCCCCATCCACACACACACTGTACATAGAAGAAGCATAAAATTTACAACAGCTCAGCTGGCCATAAAAAGCGTACAAATAGCGAGCAAAATTGTAAAATTCTACAAGCATCTGAATCTGCGAAAAAAAAGCCCAATGGTTACATATAAACTCAGGACGGGTAGCTAGTAAGGTTTACATACAGGTAAAGACCTAAGCCTTGATTGATTGGACGTTGTCTTTGACGGACCCGTTTTGCCCATTGTGGTAGATCTGTCTTTTTGTTTTTCTGCCTGCCTTCCCCTCCCTTATCCTCTCTCTGTTCATCACTGCCCCCCTTGAGAGTCTATGCTTCAATTTCAAGAATCTAGATCTAGATCTACATCTCGAATCTAGCATCGTTTTAAATTAGATTTCACAGATAGATTACAGAGTTCTAGAGATCTAGAGCTAGATTAGATCAAGATAGATTTGTAGATCTAGAATCCAGATCAAGATCTGCTGTTATATCTTCTTAATTAGATTCAGGTTAAAGATACCTAATCTAGGTCTCTAATATCAAGATTATATCTAAATCGATCTTAACTTTCATTTCGAACTGATTAAAATTCATAAAAATGGTCTCTAGATCTACTCGACGTTAAAGATGAACGGAAAGCCTTGCGAGTAGGCCTAGTATATAAATGAAAGGGAAAGGAGAGTGTCATGGCGTCGGCAGTCAAGAAATGATTTCAGAGAGAATTACTGAAAAAAATAATACAGTGTTTATTGAAAGAATATGATTCTTCAAATTATACTGGGATGGGCTATATCTGAATTGATTGTTAAAATTTGAGCACGATTGGTTCAGTGGTTTGGCTGGCTGCTTACTCTAACTGGATCAAACTTCAAAGCCGATAATTTTACAAATATATATATATAAAATAAGAGAAAAAAAATGAAACCCTCTCCAAAAACAAAAACAAAGCATCAAACAAAAAACAACTGCAAAAGCAAAGCATGCAGCAGCATACCTGAAGTTTTCTTAATGGCCATGGTTTTAACATCTGTGGTAATTGGTTTGATGTACTCAGCAGGTATCACAGCTCTAGGGGGGAAAAAAATACAATCTTGTTATCTTTGCTTGTAGGAAATCATATAATTGTGCATTTTTGTGTGATGTCTTATCCCTGGCCTTCCTGGCTAAGAATAATCTATTAACGTATAAACTCAACCCTGATGATGTACCACTCTAATAGTTCTCAGACTAGCGACAAAGGATTTCTACCTACATTTGTCTTATGCCAGCCTCATCAAAGGACCTCATGTCCACTTAATGGCTTTAATTTCACTTTCCACTGTCCTCCAATTTGTTCTTAGCCTGCTTTTCTTTTTTCCATCCTGGAATCTGGTGAAGTGCTGGTTCAACTACTGAGCCTGGTTCCCTTTGCATCACATGTCCAATCCATCTCCATCTTCGCCTAGTAATGGTAGTTGCTATGTCCTCTTGGTTAAGTCCCATTAGTAGCTCTTCATTTGTTGTTTTATGACCAGAAGATTCGAAGGATCTTGGATAGGCACGTGGAATTAAAGGAAATAACCTTGCGTAGATCTGTCTTTGTCATCCTCCAGCTGATCCATATGGGAGTGCACAAAGAATGTAGTTCTGTTACAATGTCAGCTTAGTGCCTGAGGTATAGTGCACAATTCTCTATACATTCTTGATGCTCCGAAATGCACTTCTACCCTACTCTACAGCTGATGCCTTCTGTGGTGTACCTTCCAAATGAATAATGTTAAGTGTGAAAACTTGTCTGCTGTTTGTAAGTCCGCCAGTGAGATACATGCATCTTTTGAGGGCTGTCAGTTAAATTTCTGGAATTGGGTCGAAGGAACAATGATATTACCACCAAATTTTTTGAACTTTTCATAGTTCTTTCTTTGAACTAGGATGCATGCATAGCTTCATTTACTCAAACTAAGAATTAATGCAGATCTGCCACATTTCTGATGATATGGTAGAAATTTCATCTTGATCACTTGAATGTCAGAGTGGGTCTTTGCCATGAAGAACTCTGTTTCAGGAATGTAAATATAAATTCATATTATTTATTATAGGTTATCCATGCCTCATTCTTAATATCTTTTGTGGCAGACACTAGCTTTTTGATAATAGCACTTATAGGTCTTCCCTCACAGTCATCATCTTCCAGAGATTGCCCATCTTTTTTAACTTCATCAACCAGAGAAAAAAAAATGATGTCTCGATGGAGCAGGTGCTCAGAATAAATTGTCAAACTTTCAAAGCAAAGTGAAAAAGTTAACCCTTTTATAAAGTCACAACTATCGAGCCCGATTGTTGCTGTTATGGCTAATGAGATATAATGAATGAATGAAAGAAGACCATTTGCAAATCACTTCACATCATCCCTTCATATTGAATTAGATCACTGAATGCCGGATTTCCTTTTAGCTTGTGTGAGTCTGAGGTTTTGCATCGTAGGGAGTTGTATTTTACAGTAATGGCGTTCATTATATTTATTGTGAAGTCTTCTTGTAAAGTGAAGAAGTGGTTATAATAGTTTCTTACCTTGACATTTTTCATTTTTTTTCTTGGTCTTGCAAACAGAATTACCTAATTGTTAAATGGAGTGGCTTCTTTGCTTCTTAAGATATGGCCAAACAGACGCCATCTTGCAGATTGAACGGTATTACTGAAGGGCTTTGACTTTGTCATTTTGTAGAGAGCCTGGTCTTTTCAATTGACACCCAGCAGTCTTCTATAGAAGACATCAATCCAGCTCCTTCTCAATTTTTTACATACCATTGTAAACTCATGGCAAATGCAAATTTCTGGGAGTTCCCGTAAAAGATGCTTTATGTGGTGTGAAAAAAATAACTCTAGCTATATATATTCACCCAAATTCTGGGACATATCATGGGATATGAAATGAACAAACCTTTGGTGCCATCCCCCAAAAAATCGCACGTCATATTTTCCACCTAGGTCTTGAACTACTTTTGCCGGCCAGTAACTGTAGCCTTTTTGCTTTGCAAAGACAAGGTCATGAGGAGGATTCTGAAACATACAAATAAGTCATCTGACTTTTATTCATGACATTTGTTCAAGCTAAGAAAAGTGCAATTCATTTGCAAAACATCATGAAAAACAAAAAAAATTCAAAAGAAATTCTTCTCATCAAGTATATACAACCCCTCTTTGAGCACAAGTCACATACTACAATAATTTTCTCTACACATTCACATTCAAGAATTCATTTCTATTTGAGACATACCTGGACAATCAATGTAAGCATAGGCATTATGTCGAATTTGAATAATGAAATGGTTGGCTTGATATATGCATATGTTCTATGTGCATAAGTATAATGAGTGTGAGGTACATAAAAATCAGAAAGTCAGTTTGAAATGTTTATTTTTAAACATTGAAAATCTGCAAAGCTTGTTTATTTATTTTCACTTGTTTTTTGAGGCTGGCCACAAACGTATATATGTAAAATACATAATAAAACAATAATTAGTTCAGTTAATAAACTGCTATTAAATCATTCTTAAATAAGCAAATCTACATTGTACACTATTCATCAATGAAAACTTACACAAGGCTGACAGAACCAATCTTCTGGTTTTGCATTGGACATATAGTAACAATTAGGACAGAGTGCAATTTCATCCATCTGTATGAAAAAGATAAAATAAAAATATGGGTCAGTAAAGGGAACTAAAGTATGATAACTTTTGCATAAAAAGAGGCTTGAGAAAAACATGCTTAAATATTTGCATCTCTGTGAGCTAAATACATCAATCCATAGTGCAAATAATTTTTTTTCTGCTTTTGTTTTAAATTTTAAAATATGCTCTCATAATATTCAAACTATTCCCTTCACATGGTGTCCAGGCAAAAGTGACAACCAAAAATCCTACCACCCAATTAAAAAATCCTACCACTTTTCTCACAATAAGGGACCCTCCAAAAAGTTGAAAAAAAATTTAATTCCATTATGTTCAAGTTCAAATAAAGCACTTTCCCATTGTTTATGCAAGCAAACAGATCTAGAGATCTACTTCAGGAATGGCTAACATTGACTTAGTAACAGATAGCCCTAAGCACAAATTCAAGTGGGTGCAACAAGTATTTTCTTGATTTCAGTCAAATTTGATTCTAGATCTAGATTTTCCTCATACCTGCTCAAACACAGCTCACTATGACTTAATATCTTTAGAGTGCTTTAGAGGAATTCTCTGTTATTACGAAGTACATGCAACTGCAAGACTAATTACATGCGACTGCAAGACTAATGCTATCCATCCTTGTGACCTGACTTCATGAGCCCTCACGACGCATAGTAAGTTTGTATTGTGACTTATTATAAGTATGAGTATTAGCAAACACATGTATCCTCTCATCTAAACCTAAATCCTACCCTAATGTTACTGTATGAGAGGGAAAAAAACCCAACAACAACAAACACCTCTCTTTAGGACTCTGTCAGTAAAGGAAAGGGTGGCAGTGGTGCAGAGTATTGGTGTGGGCAATGGTGGTTACTCAAGGTGGACACTGTGAGTTTCTTTGAAATCCTCTCTTTCAAATGTCTGTGACTGTTCATATATGCGTATCTCAGATATTAATGTGCTCATATGCTTCAATTACATAACATTCTAAAAACAGACCACCTCATTAAGCCCAGCTCCCTACAAAGACCTTTCTTTTTTCTTTTCCCCCAAGTGTGGTTCTATTGTGTTTGAACTCCAACCCCCCCCCCCCCCCCAAAAAAAAAAAAAAAAACAAAAAAAAAACAAAACAAAACCAAAAAAAAACAAAAAAAACAAACATCAAAAACAAAAACAAACTATCTTCTACTTCAGTTATCATAAAGAGGACCTCTTACATCATACTTGCAGGCCTTGACCATAATGGAAGCCAACTCTGTGATACCACCTTTGTCTTCTGTTAAAAACAAATAAAGAGGAATAACACATTTGAATTTACTCCATTGGCTACATTTGTAAAAGAGAAAGGACACTAGGTCACTGGATTTATTATCAGTTAGAAGCAGCAATGAGATGAAAATGATTGAAATAAGATCAAGTAAAAATTTTACCAAATACAACTTTTCTACACTAAAATTGTGATCATTTTAAGGGATTTCAAGAGACATGAGCTAAAGCACATCAAAGTTTTATTGAGGTACATTCACAGCCAATTGATCCAAATATTATGGGAATAATGTAAAAAAAAACTGGATTGATTGGAAAGATACCTTTGTGTAATTTACTAATGTATCTCATGTTTAACATGTGATGAAATAGAAACGTTGCTCTCTTTTTTCATTCTTTTAGTCACTTTCACACTTATAATTTTCATGGGTGTTGTTGTGGTTTATTATTTAGTTGTTTCTTTTAATAGAAAGTTCAAACGTTTGAGTGAGAATGAAATTGCTGCTACAATATAAATCAATGTAGAAAAATAAAGTATGTCATTATTAAGAGTTTTAATGACTTTTAAATTTGACTTTCAGTATATTTTATTCCTAAGCGCAAATATATAAAGTAATAAAATAAATATAAATTTCCATAACTCTCTTTAATGTTTATTTCCAAAATTTAAAAACCAATTTCCATGTTTTTTATGCAGCTTCTTTTTAGTAAATTAAAAGCAGGTCCTTGAAATAAATTAATTTTAGTTTGTGATGATACCTACCACTTACTCAGTCTGCATAAAGGATTCTCTGAAGTATCTCCAATGAAATTAGAAATAAATTCATTATGAACCACACTCATAAATAATGTTGAATCTAAAAACTATTCAATAATAAAATGTTGACTTACCTCCAAAGATCAATGTACAATTGTGAAGAATGGTTCGGGCATCTGCATGAAACTCTTCAAGACATTTGTAATGGGATGCCTGGACTTTCTCTTCCATTTTGTATAAATCCATCTTCTTAAAAACAAACCTTTCTTGATCATCAATATGAGTTTTCCAACCAACTTTATACAATTCTTTCATCTGTAAGAATATGTTGGGGATACTAATGGTTAAATGTCTCTTTTGGATTAAGGTAGCCAAAATGTTAAAATACAAATAAACTAAGAACTAAACTGCCTTTTTGTAAGCTCACAATGATATTTTTTCACCAGTCTTATGCTAGATGGTGTTGCATGCAGCAGAGCCAGGGACTCGTGAGTTTTGGTTTTCCTTTTCAAGGAAGTGTCTACATATTATTGAAATTTGCAAGAAAAAAGGAATATTTTGTTTAAAAATGAAAGCACAAGGGGAAGATTGCGAATCTTATTTATACCTTATATAGTTAAAGCTAATGAAAGAGTGGTTTTGCAATGGGAGTTGGAGCCAATGAATGCCTGGCTGTTTATATAAAAGGATATAACAAGTTTGTCAAGAAAAAAAGTCTGATTTCCAAGAACAAATTTTACACTTCCCGCATTCATTTCAAATTTTGGGTATAAAAAGCTTCTTTACATTTCAAATATTCATTTGAAAACTTGGGTATAAAGAGCATCAATTACTTTTACTATCAAATCAAGAAATATTGATTATACAAACACAATAGTTTCTAATGTTTATTCAGAAGAGTTTATATAGTTTCCAAAATATCAATTATCTTTTATCGAAGTCACATGGATTGCATGCTAATATTTCATTAACAGATTTCTCTAGCATCACCATATGACATCAAATTCAAGAACTTTCTGAACACACAAACTGAGTAACCCTTGCCCAAAGACCACTGGATACAATTAATGGGCACCTGGAGTCAATGAAAAGTGTTTTTTTTAGGTGTTTAGACAAATGATCCACAATTTGAGGTTTAAAAATACTCCAAAATTTCTGGGCTGGATTTATTTTCAAATTTACCTGTACAAAAAGATATGAAAAAAATCATAACAAATATTTACAAAAATACTAACTTTTTCTTTGAGATGTAATATTGTGTAACTCAGCAGTGTGTTCAACATTTTCTTTCTCATCTTATTTTTCTTTCTACTTGCCTGAAAGAAGAAGAAACAAACATTAGATTTAAGCAATTTATAGAAAACATACATTAATAATTTAGGTATACAAGTGAAATTATGTCAGCTTTAAACATCTGAGAAATAAATGATATTTAATATTTCACTATCAATCATTTGTCAGCGACATTTTGAAACAAAAATTAATCTTACCAACATCAGAAGTTTACTTACTTAGACATCATTATAGAAAGATAATTACAGGATATCTTACTTTAAAAAAAAAAAAAAGGACATGGAGATAAATGTGTTCTAGGCATCAAAAAATGTTTGCTCATTATTTATTTGCAGATCTAAAAATTAAACTATCATTTCTTACTGATTCATAGGAACTTAAAAACATTTTATAGTTCTGACATCATCTCAGGTTGAAGTTACTCAAATTTCCTTAAAAAAAAACAACAATCAATCATAAAGGGAACTTCCGCCATAGTCAAAGATAGAATGGTCATGTAAACAAGAGTAGTGGTATAATATGAGAAAATTTCTCCCTGTGAAATAATGTTTGGAACAAAATCTATGCACTCAAACTGTCCAAGTATTAAAAAAGCCATGTCAAGGTAGAATCAAGGATACTCAATTTTAGTGTAGTGTACAGATAAAGAGATAGACTGATAAAGAGATACACTAGAAGTCTACATCTTGTCCAACAATTTCAATCTTCACCTTTGAGTTTGAGATTTATTTTTTAAGATATAGATGTTTCCAGCTTAAATTATCATGAAGATCATTAGTTTTATGTTACAGTTCTAGATATTTGTACAATTAGAGATCTTGATATATGACGGAAGAAAATATGGTTCAAAAGCAAGGTTACCATGTCAAAAACGTTCCAGATAAGAAACTGTACAAGAAACAAGAAATAAAGAAATATAGATCTAGATCTAGCTGAAAGATGATTGATTTGAAGAAGCCTTAATAACACTCTCAACAATGCAAATCCGAGAACAACAACTGTTTTACAGACAATAAAGAATCAGTATATATAACTGACAAGTAGGAATAAATCCCTTCCTGTATGATGATTAAAAATTACAATGCTAACACAAAATTTAAGGCAAACTCGAACATCCATGATTTCTTAAATGCGAGAAGGGAAACAGACAAGAGAAGATTTAGCACTGGTACTTAAAGAATCTTTAAAGAAAATGAGCAGGAAGTTGGATTCCTCATCTGCTGAGATGTACAATAAAAATAGGACAGAAAAGGAGAGTGAAATGATATAAACTGGCAATTTTCCTTTTCAATTAAATTCTTTCTACAAAACCGTTTCACTGAAATAGAAGTTGAAGCAACAGATCTAAATTCAATATGAGAAGATTCTTCAAAAAGATAAAAAGTGAGATATAAACTTTGAAACAATGTAAAAAAAAAAAAAAAAAAAAAAAAAAAAAAAAAAAAAAAAAAAAAAAAAAAAAAAAAAAAAAAAAAAAAAAA
>JBCJKE010162582.1:0-10464 GCA_039654525.1 Melibe bucephala
TTTTGTTTGTTTTAAAAAGGGGGGGGGGGGGGATTCTTTTGATTTTGTTACTGAGTTTGTTCGCTGGGATTTTTTTCTTTGTCTTCTTTTCTGTTTTGTTTTTTGTTTTGTTTTTTGTTGTTTTTTTTAGTTTTTTGTTTTTTTTTTGGTTTTGTTTTGTTTGTTTTGTTGCTGTTGTGTTGGGTTTTTTTTTTTTATCTTTCACCATGTCCACCCTTGTTGAATCATAATTTCTTTGTTGATTGAATTATTTATTGTATCCCACATTTCTTCAATCTTCGTGACCTTTCCAATAGCTTCAAGTTTATTATTGATATAAAAGCAGAATCAGTTCTTGGGTCAATCTGTAGGTGGTCTAATCCCAATTAGGCTTGCAATTTAATTTTTTTCCAGACAAAAAAAAAAAATGCTTTATCAGCATTTTATGTATGACTGGGCTACAATCACTTTTATTATCATTACACTCTGTTCCTGGCTAAGTTGCAGATGTCATAATAGCATTTCTGAAGGATCTAGACATCAAAATGTAATTATCTGGTAAAGTGCTACCTCGTCATTAGAGCAATTGAGAATTAAAATACTGTACCTCACTACTACTATCCTCCCATCTTGAGATTTTGGTTGTTCCATTGCTGTTTTTAAATCTTTGTAGAATTTTCTCCACATCATCATCATCACCATCATCACCACCACCACCGCCACCACCAACACCACCACCATCACCACCACTACCACCACCATCATCATCATCATCATCCTCATCATCATCACCATCATCATATCATCATCATCATCATCATCATCATCATCATCATCATCACCATCATCATCGTAACAACTAGCTGTTGGGGCATATGGCATGTGTGCCTGGATTATTTTTATGTTAAAATGTCACCTTTTACTTTTAATTTAGCAACCATCACTATCTGAAAACCCAATGTAACCTTTCAAGCTGTTTGTCGTATCTTCTTGAATTTGAATTATATAATTCTTACACATCTTGGCTCTCACGCAACTTTTACCACTTTGTGAATCATTATATTTTGTCACCTTATCTAATGAACCCTACTCTTGTCCCATCCTGTTTAATAAAGCCCTATAAACACTATAATGTTTTGTTTTATTACCTCTATTTCCAGGAATATATTTTCTCATTTGTCTTTCTCATTCAATATTCTCACTTTCCAAGTGGCAATATTCTCCTTCTGGTATACATATATGTTAATGCGGCATGCATTCTGTTAACCTTGTAGACAGTGTTGTTGCACTGACCGTTCGGACTCAATATGGCTTGGGGCAAGATGATACAGGACAATGTATATTTGAATTTTTACCAATTTTATATGATACATTTGGAAATTTATAGAGATCAAAGTGGTGTAATTTTCGTCTTTTTTTTTCCTTCATTTTTTTTCTTTTTTTTTTCCGGTAGAAACTTAAATAATAAAATTTTTATTATTATTATTCTCAGTAATTCTGTGTATTTTCTGTGCTTTCTAACTTTTAAATTTTAAACACAGAGAAGTGAACTTTTTACAATTTTTTAAATTATTACTAAATGTACCATGGTATGCAGCATTTTAATGACATTTTAAATGAAAGGAAACCTTTCATAATATATATGTAGCATACTGTTGCAAGAACAAACCATCATGTCATACAGTGTTAAGACTGGGTGCCTTCAATATTCATGTAAAGAGGAACTGCAAAAAATAGGGAAAAGATGGGAAAAGGCAAGACACTAAAACAGATACAATGACACCTTGACAAATGATGGAAGGCAACGGAAAACTAGTTACCAACAATGTTTCCAAGGACACCTTCGCCTTACTGACAAACTAGAGACAATTCAACAACCTTGCCCCCCTGGAATATCAGAACCCTGCACAATGAAGGAAAAATAGAAAATATAATTCAAGAAGCTAACAAAATTCAAAATTCAAATTCTAGGTATAGCTGAGACAAGATAAACAGATGTTGGGAGATAAAATATTGTTGACTTTGAAATTATTTATTCAGGAGAATCTAAACACAAGAGAAGTTTCGTGAACTGTTAGACGAAGTGTGATGAACGCATTAAATGACTGGTCATAGGACTATTTCAGAGTATTGTAGGGAGTTCTTTCAGTTGCAACATTATCCAACTGTATGCACCCACAACAGGAAGAGAGGAGGATTCAATTTATGAATTTTATGAAGACCTAGAAAAAGCGAAGAGTTAATGCAAAACACACCAAAAATCAATTATAATGGTTGACTTAAACTCCAAAGTGGGCAATCAAAAAAAAGATAGTATAGTTGGACCATCATAAATTAAAGAGGTGAAACTTTGATAGTTTGGTGTTAAGGAAGAAGATGTTAAAAAATCACACGCAACATGACAAAACACTGGAAGTTGCATCAAAGAACCAGATAGACTATATACACGCCCACCAATGATTCAGAAACAAAATCAAATATGTGTCGACAACCCTAAGTGTTGACTGTAACACTAACCATTGGCAAGTCAAGTGCTAATTAATTAAACTCAAATTCAAAATGATCAAAAGAGCCAAAACAAACCCATACATCAAAGAGTTCAGTAGCTGAATTACAATCTGGTACCACCTGCTTCTCATAGGAGTCCTAATCCAGTGAAGTGTTTCTAATTGAATCATGAAAGTCCTTATCTGAACAAAACTGTAAACTTTTCCTCATGCTTTTCTTGGGAAAGTACAGAAGAGGTTTACTGCTTTCTTGTATTTGTTTTGTTTAGTTTACTCTGCTAGCCTTTGTCAATATAATGAATTCCCACAAGGAGGGAACCACATTGGTTCATGACTGCAAAACAACCAACATCCATATTTGGAAGCTCTCCTCTATCCACAACTCTAGACATACTGGGTACCGTATGGAGACCCATACTGAAAGTATCAACCCTCCCAAATGACTCACTACAGACATTAACATTTTAAATTAAATTTTTAAAAATGCAAACAATAAATTGTAAATAAATATTCTTTTAATATAAGATTTTAATATCAATTAATAATGATGATAGAAGGGGTGCACCTTTCATGTCATGATGTAAAAAGGGATGATGTTACCAAGGAGGACGACAGCTGCACACAGCGCAATGTTAAACAGAACAGGAAACTGAAGACTTCGCACTCAACTGCATATGATCATGTAATGTGAAGGAATGAATAATCAAAAGGCAGGTTTCACATAAATAATATTTTAATTATAAATAATCCACATGAAATTCGAACTAAATGTTCTTGTAAATATATATTTCCTTACAGATATTAATCATAGCCTAGAAAGGCATACAAGTGAGAGAAAAAAGTCTCAAACATGAATAATAATTTATGTGAGTTAAAAAGACACTAAAGAAATCCTTGGCATAATCAGTCTTGCTCTGTAGCATTCATAAGTATCTTCACCCAACAAGGAGCAAGGTTCAATCAATATGTACACACATTCAATAATTATATCCGTCAAACAAACAGCTAGGTCTTGAGGATATATGATAAGAGTAATTCTGCTTAATGTTTAAAACAGTCAAAAGACAAAGTGAATGGTCTGGCTAACTAAGGCTCATGTTGGGATAACGTTGGGGGACCTGAAAATACCCACTCCACCATTGTGAAGCCTATCCAGAACATATTAACAAGAGTCTACAATATATGGCTCCAATATCTTACCACAAAGATCATATATTGCTTGTTGTGAGAACAAGTGATCTAACATTCCCAACTGCCTTCCCACAGGGTGGCAGAATACGAAATGTCAGCAAGAGGCTGCTCTCTACACCATAACCTTGTAAAGTTTGTCCCATGAGCTTGGAGAAAACAAACCATAAATAAAGTTAAGCTTAGCTATTTTCTATACTCAAGCTAAAAACACTAAGCTGAAGTTACATTTCTTCAAATTGTCTTTACTTCAAAGACAGTCAAGTACATTATGCATGTGACAATTATGGTGATGAAATAAAAACTATATTATATAATATATATGCTATATTGGAAATGAAATTTCATGCTGTATTCATTACTATAATTATATATGGATCTCTAAACATACAAGTTCAAATTATATAACTACATGTTAGAGAACAAAATAGAGCAAAACAGAGTAATCCTTTTAAAAACAAACAATTAATGATTGTATTGTACAGTGTTTTGAAACATTTGAAAAGTTAAGAAATGAGAATTCCATATTTATACATTATGCCAAAAAGCAAATGCAGACAATGCTCTAAATTCTTATATTAGTCATTTACTCATCATAATAACCTGTTTCAACCATACTGATTCATTTGTGACACATTATGCATGATGGCAATTTGTTCAGGCTCAATGCAGAAGTCCAACTCCGAATCTCAGATATACAGAGAGTGATGAAATACCTTATGCTTGTTTCATTACTTTAAATCTTTACCTGGACTATAACAGTGCATAATGTTTAACCCAGGTATAACAAAGATGTATTGACTTCATGACACGCAATGTGATCTACATATTACTACTACACTACATTAAGCCCATTTTGTATGGACTTTTTAACTTTTCATCTTAATGAAATCACTGACAATTTTTCAAGGTATGTGATGCACAAAAGGTGGATGACATAATGTAAGTTTTTGTTTTCAAATATATATAATAATATATATATTTATGAATTACATAGGATATAAATCATAAGAGAGTAAATGATGTTATGCTACACATACATAATATTATGGAGATTTGTCTAAAGACACTTCTAACTATGAGTAGAGATAACACTTTGGCTGAGGCATTTGATATTCTAATGCTAAACTATGACAGAAAATATATCACTTTATCATGTCTATACTATTTATAAAGAATATAAATCTAATACATAAAATAGTGAAACCACACATCTTAATTGGTTCATGCTGTAAATAATTATTTCTATTCTTATCTATCAAAAATACTCTGACCTTAAAATATGACAAGATATAGATATTATATTTAAGATATAGTATAACCCAACTTTTTGGATGGGATAATTTTTGGCAATTGTTCTACAGACGAATTTCCGTCCCCACTTTCACCGCTAGCCAGAGGTTGGAAGTCATCGGAATAATTGCCAGAGTTGCTAGAAAGAGACACTATGACATTTTCTGGATCAGATGGCAAATAAGAGCTCACAGAATCAGTGTGTATTGAAGTTTTAAAATCCAGTATCTGTCGTCGAGAATGTGGTGTTTGCCTCCTGGGACTTGATGTACCAGATCTAGGGGTAACACTCCTTCGTGCATTCTTATGAATTGGTTCTAAGTCTGACATTTTCCTATAGCCAGCCATTTTCGGAGTGCTTGGTCGCGATGATGTGGGTGAAATTTGACCCTTTGAGAGGGACATTGACGGAAGATGGCTGAGAGCACCAGCATCAAGCTTTGTTGTCGAACGACGGACAGATGGAACTGGTGAATTTTCAGACAACTGGGGATTGATCACCGGAAACTTTTGAGATGTTTGGACAGAAGTAAAAGATTGAGCAACTGAGTTTGCAGCCCCTGATTGGTTTTCTTCATCACTCATTAGACCCTGCAGCTCAGGCTCATCAGTCGAGTGGAACTGGCGAGTGTCATAATCCGTTGATTGCAATACCCGAGACTCATTCTGGTCACCTGTCATTATTTTAGATTGGCGAGTTGATTCAAGTGGGGAATTGTGGGCAGCATCGCCTGATATATTTAATGACTCGTTTGGATCACCATCAATGGAGTCTGGTAATGACATTTCCCTTGACACATATCTTGGAAAATTGAGTTCCATAACCTTGGGCTCTCCTTTCATACTGTCATCTGGAAGAGGAATATCAGCTTCTTCCTCACTGTCATCAACAACTCTATTTTCATCATCGCTGATAGTGGCATTATCATCAACATTTGGATCAGCTGATGGAAGACGGACTTCAATGGAGCGGCTTCTAGAGCTTGGAAGATCACTACGAGCACTCATACCATCTTCATAGTCTGTTAGGGAATAAAGAGCAATACATATATATCAGAAAATTATTTCTTACAAAAAGTATAACACCATTAAATCTTTAAAAAGAAAGAAATACATCTAAAGGCCTAAAAACATATAACTCTTCTTTTTCTTTTCTCTTGTCCCGATTTAGGGTCACCACAGTAGATTCCTATTCAAGCTCAAAGTATGGACTCTATAGCAAATTGTTTCATATTAGAGGCTTTCCTGATCCAACTTAGCTTTTAGCCTAAGAAAAGGGTGACAAAAGGAAAAAAGAAAGGGAAGGTAAGGAATACAGAATTTTAAAATTGTGTTTAGGCATCAACTTTGCAGACATATCTTATTCTTGATGGCTCTCAAATTCAAGGGAGCATTCTTTTACATGTACAATTTTATGCACAATGGACCTCCAGGATTTTTTGTCCATCTATGATGGCACTTGACTTGTATCTCTACTAATTTCGAAGTGGTTATTCTGGTCCACAGAATACAGCTGATATTGTATGTATGACCCAACTGAGGAAAATGAAGATGATGCTGTATGCACAGGAAAAAGGGCCCAAAGGTTAACAATCAAGAAAGAAAGAAAGAAAGAGAGGCAGAAAAAAAAATATGTATGTAAATATAGTAACAGAAAGCTTACCATTCATCCTTTGAACTTGGTCGTCAATAGACGGAGATGTAATTCCAAACATATGTCTTTCAAGAGGCACTGGTCTCTTCTTTGAATGCAGTTCGTCTGAATCAGAGGAGTCATCAATCTTCTGTTTCTCCTTCTTTTGTGCAGCCCGTCTCTGGTGCATTCTTTGTCTTGACTTTGGAGGACTATCCCTGGTTGATGACTTAATAGAAGATCTTAATGGAGACCTTGACTGTTTCTTACGGGCAACTGATGTGTGATCTGCTTGTCGTGATGTAGAAGGACTTTTCTGTGAAATGCCCGGCTTCAAAAGTTGTGTCCTTTTGTTAGAGGTAAAAGATTTTTTGGATGGATCTCTGTTATCATGCTCAATTGTTGATTGAAATTCCTCTACTTCACTAGCTATTTGGCGAAGAGTGTCTCCCCCTGCTGTGCTGCCCAGCTCTTTCTCAGCAAGACGTCGAACTTCAGTAAGAGTATCAGAGAAATTTGTGGCATTTAAATAATCAACATCAGCAGTTTCTTTTTTCTCATTCTTAGATCTAACATTGACAGCATCCTTCTCAACATTTTTCAACCACGTTGGATTCACTTTTTGAAGGCGTAACCTTTGGGTATTGGTAAGCCCATAAACAAGTTTGGATTTTCTTTTCGCATTTTCTGCACGTTGCTTTGGAGTGAGTTTTTCATTCGATTGTATCTTTTTACTTTGGATTATTTTCTCAGATTTGCCCTCATCTTTCTTGGAGTCTTTTAAGTTTCTGTGAGAAGGATCCATTCTTTTAGTTAAAGCTGATGCTACAGCTGCCACAACAGATGGGGAACCTATTTTGCTATCTGATTCAGCTTTACCTCTTTCCGCCAACATTTGCTCCAATTTTGATGCTCTGTTTTCTGCTATTTGCAGTTTCTTTGAAATATTTAATAAAAATTGTGGATCCTGTATGCATGAAAGTTCATTGACAAGGGCTGAAAGAAGTGGAAATACAGTCTCTTTTTGTGGTGCTACTTGCAAACCATATATTTTTTCACCATGTCGGGCTTGAGGGATGAATACATTCTGCTTCTGTTTGAAAGTAGACTGCGGCTCATTTTCATATTCATGCATCAATGCTTCTCTTCCTTCTTCAACAGTTTGTCCCTGCTGTTTACTATTGATGTTTTCCTTTTTATTCAAACCATAGCCATCAAAACTATCAATATCAGATAAATCTTCCACGGACAAATCTTCATTTCTACAATTATCTGAGCTTTCCAGTCGTTGAATCTGAACTGCAGGAATTCCTCCACTATTATAGAAAAGAGGTGGAGGGCAAATGATATTGTTTATAATGATGCCATCATCCTCTATTTTCATGTCGGTTTGTTCAACCCATTTTGTACTGACATTCTGTGAATTCTTGACAACTTTTCTTTTGTCTGTTTGAGTAGAAACAGCTTGAGTCATGGGACTTCTCACTGACCGGAAAGGCTTGTCATGATCATTTTCTGAGATATTTACAAGTACAGCTTTCTCCTCTAGTTCAACAGTTTGCAAAAGAGCATTTTGTTTCATAGGTTCTGTCATTGAAAATGAATCCCTTACCTCAATAGCTTTGTTCTTATCATCACATTTTATCTCTTCCTCAAAAGTGTTTCCATTTATCATTTGATCAATTTTTTTGTTCTCAACAGTTCTCTGAAAAGATGACATCTGATCTATGGCATCATGAGGAAGATGTGGTATAAGACTTGGGCCCAAACAAAGCAGTCGAAAACCAAGGACGATGTAACCAATCTCAGTACCCATCAAATTGAACAACTTGAAGAGGCCTTTATCTCCGTGGACAGATGGAACAGTTGGACCCAATTTTGCTATATCAATAAGCACACGATTAATAAGTGAATCCAAAGGGACAGTGCTATTGCCCACAAGCTTTGGGACATTTGGAAACTCGTCAATTACCATAACATACAATGGGGTGTTGACAAGGTGCTGCTTCAATACATTTGGTACCATTTTAAAAAGACAGGATTTTCCTTTCTTGACCATGAAATTTCCATGCCTGTCTTTAAGTTCATGAAATTGTTGCGGCAGCTGATGTGAAGATTCAAAGGATACTTTTTGACGAATGGCATTGCCCAGATCATCTTCGACATGCTTTATTACAATAGTAGGGAAGTCAAGCAGTCTGAATGCAATAGCAGGAAATCTGCATGTCACATGAGGAAGATACAGTTTTTCCACCACCAACTCTAGAGAAAACAAAGCATCACTGTTTTCTTCCATGATGTACTGCTATATAATGTTGATGATAAAATCTGAAATAAAATTTTTAAAACATATTTATAAGACGCCATAAAAAGAGTAGAGAGAAAGATAGAAGACACACAATAAACAATAACAAGAATTAACAAGCATATATATATAATGTAAATGAATAATTGACCACTTAATTTAGTGCAGGCATATAAGTCCTTTTTAATGGGTGGCAGTCCATTCGTCAGATGCGATTGTTCTAGTCTTGGTCTGATGCTGATCTTGTTTTTGCCTTGGGTTTTATAGGCGATTGAGCTAACTCACTAAACCTGTGAGGTGGTTGTTCAATGGCAGCGGTTGCTGGGGGTTGGTGGGGTGTGTAGGTGGGCCGTTAATGTTCCAGTTTAAATGTCTGCTTGTGGGGGTATTTTCTGTTAAATTCTGATTGATTGTTGATGGACTTTGTGTTATTTGCGGATTTTAAGATTTGAAGATTTTCTTCAGCACAGAGGTTGCATGATCTGTCTCCTGGTTTGTAGGGCTGTGGGTTTGTGGGGTGTGTAGGTTGGCAGGTAATGTTCCAGTTTAAATGCAACCGCCGCCATTGAACAACCACCTCACAGGGTTAGTGAGTTAGCTCACTCACCTATAAAACCCAAGGCAAAAACAAGATCAAACAGAAACAGTTTGAGGAATCCATGATGCGAGCAATACGTGAAAGCACTAGGTGATAAGCGAAACCGTTATACTTATACATTGTAGTATAATAGGGTAATCTAATATAGTTATATCCCTTTTTGTCTGTCCCTAAATCTACTTCAGCAAGAGCAATTTTCTGTAGGTTTTTTCTTTGCTTTTGTTTGTTTTAGTTGTTTCTGATTTTTTTTATAATAGGAGTAGGAGCGATTAATTTTCTCTCTCTGCTATTTTCTTGTCGAGCTACCAGTATTGAGGAGCGATGATTCAAAATTTAAACATGGAACAGTAGATCTATCTAATACTAATGGACTACAACAGCTAGGCCTACACAGGTATAATGTACTACATGTAGTGCTATAGTAGGCATAGTCCTAGCATACATCAGCATAGCCTAAACTATATTTTTAGCTAATCAAAGTGGGAGGACAATTTCAAGGCAAGGATAGTCTCTAATAGGCTAGGGGTGTGTTTGGATGCTACAACTAGTAGAAGTAGTAGGCCTAGTATTACTACTGCCAACAAGTGGGCTTTTCAAACGACCAGTACAGAGCTACATAATATTGTGTCAACATAATGTGGGCTATTTTCAGTCACAGGTTTGCAGAGTTTTCAAACTACTAAGACGGGGAAAAATTGCTTGTACTGCTTGAGCAGCAGGTAGAAAGTTCGAGGAATCTGTGAATAGGTTTGACTAATGAGTGAAAAAATGTAAAGAAAATAAAGGAAAATATTCGGGAAAATGCAGTTTCTTTGAGGAATCTGTGAATTCAACGAAAGCATGTTCGATGAACACAAGCTACACTGTGTAATATATGTGTATGGAAATGGAAAACAACTTGAATATCCTCAACGAAGAAAGCAAAAAAGTGGGCCTACGGATGCACAAAGATAAAACAAAA
>JBCJKE010162804.1:0-10462 GCA_039654525.1 Melibe bucephala
TTTTTCAGGAGACATCCTTGTACTGCCAATGAGGTATTCAAGTTTTCCTGGACAATGTTTATTCAAGTAAAAGGTAATTTTAAGAAATAAGTTAATTTTAATACATATTATATATTTCATTTGGTTAATAGACATTATCCCAATCATGTTACTTTTTCTCTCCCAGAGCTGCTGTCCTGTCCCAACCTTGGTTCAGTTGACAGCTCTACGTACCTTGACAATATGATCAGGGCCAGTGGAGGCTGTAGCGATGCTGTCAAGGGATGTGCGAAAGCTGCACTAAAGGGCTTCATGCTCAGCTCAGTTCTCACTGATTGCCTTATCCCATTGACAAAGCGAAGCAGAATCTAGTCTGGAGTGTGCGTCAGTAACATAGGCTGCAGCTGCAGGCAATGAAGAGCAGCCTATTTTCACTGATGCGCAAATGTTGAGGTGGATGTCTACATACCCCTCTGCAAGTCTCCATCCTCCAAATGAGGTTCCAACTGAAAAATATCAAAATATGTCTCAGACAGATGGTGGTATGGGCATGTCTCAAAAATATCCACAGTAAGATGTCCTCAATTTTATCTCATCTTGGAAGGAACAACCGAAGATGTTGACCTTGCAAGCAAGGATCAGACTATAAATCAAGTCAAGACATGCATAGGTCACTGATGTTTGAGCAAACAATACAAATGGGAGCTATGGTCCACAATCTTGTCAACACTCCAGAGATCTTTGGGAATGTGCGTCATAAAATGAAGACTATGAAGATGAGGATCTTAAGCTTTAAAAAAAAAAAAAAGAAATCAAATGTCAACAAGTATCCAAGATCATCTTCACTTGTATGCAAAGTTGCGTTAAGGATACTTTTTTAAGATACTTTCCATACTGCCTCCAAGGAATATATTGACTGGTGGCAGTTACAATAATGCTCTTATATGAAGCATGGGTCATTCTCTTCGTATAGCGGGACTTTGTCACCTGCTGTCTTCTTTTTATATTTATGTAAATATTATTATATTGTGTGGATCTATACATTCCCTGACAGAAGTCTTATTCCCTTTACAAATGTTGGAATAAATCCCCCTTTCTCTTGTTATTGCATTGTCACTGACTGATCTATATTTCCACAGCTGATCTTGTTGGTAGATTTTCATTTTATCTTGAATGAAGTGTTTCATGTTTCAATCATCCTCTCGTGTGGTAAGCAACAGGTATATAGTGTTTGAGGCTGTCACTCACACACACTTCACAATGCCACCTTTCACCCAATCCAAGGCTAGGCATTGCTAGATATTTTTATAGCATTTTTAACCCTGTTTGCCCTGAGAAAAAGAAAGTTGGTAATTTTAATGACAGAAGAATGATACAACACAAATGACTTCATGCCCGAAAGTTGATAGGGAAATATATTTAGCTAAAGGGAAAGTAAATTTGAAAGGTTAAGTAAGCAACTAGGCCTAACTTGACATTTGTTTGTGATTGGTTTGGTCGTTCATTCACTCTAGCTGTTTATCATATTCTCAAATTTATTCTTCAAGTTTTTGTGTGTCATGAGAAAGGAGAGAATTTTCTCAACACCAATTTGTCAATCGACCAGTTTGCAATGCTACTTTTTCAATTGGATCTAGATCTATATTTTGACATTCGTTTTATTGGCCAAATTTTGAATGGTTTCATAGATGGTAACATTAATGTGTGGACCATTGAACTGGTGCTAAAATTAGTGGGATATTTATTTATATCATTTTGAGGTGTTAGCAAGTCTGAATCTATAATTTTGTCTGAATCAATACTTCTAATCTTATTCTATATATAAAGCAAAATAAAATGCCTATGACATAATGAAATGAAGTCCATGCTTTCCCTTGTGATCAAGAAGTAGCTGCTAAGAGTTTCATCATCACAGACCTTTAACATGCTACAAGTTTCATTATTATAGCTCTTCAACATGCCATATGTCTTTAAAAAAAAAAAAATGGACACGTCTAACATGATGAACGATTGGTGAAGCCTTTAGTACCCTTGATGATTAAAGTATGTGTAAATCTTTTTTTTTTTTTTTTTTTTTTACATCAGGAAGTTTTCCGGCTATAAGTGATGACCTTGTAAATTCATACCATTTACTGCTGTGCTGTATAGATTGGTTTTTCTCCAATACCATCATCAGTGGACGCAAAGATCTCTTCAATCCGGATTTCACAGGTGAGCATTACTTTGTCTAATTTTTATCTTATTATTCCTCTTTGTTGGTTTTTTTTTGGGGGGGGGGGGGGGGGTGTTTTTTTTTCCATTTTGTTTTTGTTCTTTTTGATAGTGTGATAACAAAAATTACAACAGTGCTGGTAATAGCAAATAAATGTACTCTACCTCATTGCTATCTAACAGTACTATATTATTACCTGAATCAGAGGCATAAAGTGGGCAAGTTGGAGAAGGTAAGGGGTGGAAGGGAGGCCGGGAGAAACAGATCTAAACATATAGACAGAAAGGAAGACAGAGAGAGGGGTCAAAGGAAATAGATAAATAGATGGCTAGGGGAGGAGGGGATGGGAGAGAGAAATAGACAGGCAGAGAAGGACGGGGCAGACCGGACAGATAGGCTGGGCCAAGAGAGTAAAAACAGCAACTGAAATGAGAGAGAGAAGGGGGGGGGGGGGAGGGGAGAGTGGAGCAAGGGAAGGAGGGGGAGAAAGATTACTTACCATAGCAACTACTGCGATGCATAGCTGCTATCATTGAAATTACATAGGCAACTGATGAGTGTACGGTCAGCCTATGATATTGGACAGTTCTGGTTAGCAGAGGCAATTAGAAAACAGTGACATAACATCAAGCAGACTGATATGATGTGCTGATTGTTGCATTTCTTGGCTAGATTTATTACGATTTTAGCTTCAATTTAAGTAATTTGAACAATTTAATGAATTGACTGTTATTTGTGGTAATGATTTTGGTTTTCATATTTATAACGAGTTGTAAGCCACAATATTTGTCAATGCCATGGTCATGGGTGTGACAAAACTAGTTTGATTGCTTGTGTAATTAATGTATTTATTTGTTCGTATCCAGGTTTGCCAGAGAGTTTCCATCAACCTGGTTGGAAGGGTGAGACAGAGGCCCCTTGTATTATGCAATTGCTGTGTGAGCGTCATGACGGTCTGGTGGTAGAGGCAAAGACCATCAAGGAACACTGGTGGAAACCTCACATCAAACGCTTATTTGAGAAAAGGGTATGTTGTGGAACAATAGTGTGACGATGGTGTTCGTGACACTAACCTCTGTTATTACTTTTGTGAAGAGTGCTGAAGAAAATTGGGATGGCCACACATTTTTTTGCTCATTGACTACTGATTTTGATAATTTCTCTTTGGTAACCTATTGAAATCCTCCTGAATATATTACAACCCCTTTCATCCATTGATTTAAAATCATCCACTTATTATGAACATTTTGTTTCCACTCTTCTGAAAATATTTGCAATGGAGTATTTAATTTTTCAGGGAATTTTGTTTTGATGCTCAATTTTAAAATATTGTTTTAAAGTACTTAATAGGTAGATTTTTTTTTCTCTTTCAGGTTCTCAAAGGAAAAATAGAAAGTTTGGCTTATATTTTGGACATTGGAAATTTTGAAGACAATGTGTATGTATTGAGCTTTTTCTTTTTAAATGTTAAATTTGATTTATTTTCCGTTCATTACATTTATTAGAGTCTCATTTGCATGACTTTTCTTTCTTTCAATTTGGTTTTGTTTGTTTGGATACAAAAAAAAAAAAATTAAAGGGGGAGGGCTGTAGGGGTACTTTCTATATGTTTGGGATTAGAGTTCTAATTTGTCTAATAAAATATAAGTTAAAGTTCGTTTTACCCACAAGATCAGGCTTGCTTAAATGCTTTTTAAATTTTTGAAGGAAATAATGTATTGGCCTCTTGTTTCATTCATTTTTTCTCACCCATGCAGACTTTTTAAAAGTGAAAAAAGTCATTTGTGATTCTTATAAGTGAGATCTTATTAATACTTACAACATTACTATGTTGATCTTTGATTGCTAGACTCTTGTCCTTATTTAGCTGTCAATGCATCTAAGTTGACAAACAAATATTGAGAGGATGTCATGGACAGTTTATTAGTTTAATGCTTTAAGCATAGTTTTTAAACATATGCTTTTTTTTTTCTTTTTTAAAAAAATTTCATATGTATTATGATGTCAGCCTGATTTTCTTTTGTTTGCAGTAAAATGGTCAACAACATGTATGAAGAGTATGTTTTGAGTGTTGGAGATTTTGATGAGAGAATCTTTTTGGGGGAAGATGCCAGTGAAGAAATTGGAACACCTGGAGCACCGAGCAATGCTTCAGATTTGGCCGAACAAATGCAAGCGAAGCGATCCCTCAAACAGCATTTTGATGATGTAAGATTGGCAATTTCCTTTACTTTCCTAACTTTCAATACTATATTCCTTTCCTTTTAATTCACAACTATATATGTGTGTTATTTTTTAGTTGTCTCATCCATTCTCATTAAAGTTTTCATTCATTGTTCATTCTTGTTAACCCTTTCTTTCAATCCATGACTTTCTCTTGTTTCATATTGGAATTTGTTTTTCTTCCCCATCTTTCATTACCATCTTCCCTTATTTTCAGCTCCTAGTCATGGAAGTGTCATATCTAGTGACATTTTGTCTTTGTGTCTATATAACTTGTAGTCCATTGGGTTATTTCACACTGCAAACTTTCATTTCTGTTACTTTGTTAATATTTTATCTTTCACGAACTAGATACTTGTCAATCTCATTGCTTAAGGCGTTGTTGTTTTATATAATTGCTACTTAATGATGAAGTTTAAGTTTCGACAAAAGTTTCATTAAAACATTATTTCTGTGATGTTCTGAGTTTTAGTCAACAGTTACTAGAGAAAGATCTTTGTGACGTACAGCCGACTGGTTTGTTGCTTTAATTCCAACACGTCCAGGGCTATTAACAAAAGTAAAAGTGTAAATTTGCACAAAATTTCCGATCAAGGTCAGGTTTGTAACATTTTGTGTCTTCCGTTATCTTCTTTTTTTTTGTTTTGTTTTGTTTATTAATTTATTGCATTCACCTTGATACTTTCCTGACTTGATTTTTGTTTTTCTCCTCTTTTTTATCCAGACGCGATCATTGACCCCATCAACTCCCCTCACTGGACGAAGATATTTGAAGGAAAAAGACCCAAGTGTCACACCAGTGTCAACGGCCACTCAAAGTGTGTCTCGCCTGCAATCTCTTCTGTCAGGCACCAAAACATCCCCAACAGATGCCTTGAAGGAAAATTTAAAGTAATTATACATTTATCAAATCAAAGACAATTTTTGCTTTAAGTGATTTAAGTGTAGTTTCATTGTAAAAGAATGTTTATTTGATTTTTGTCAACATTGAAGTATATTTGACCCTTTTCTGTCTTTGCTATGGAATGAAATTTCAAAGGCAGGTTATTCCACTGCAGTCTTAGTTGAAAATTTGAAGAGAATTAGTGGCTCTTAGATGAAAGCTGGTAGACTTAAACATTTAAATAAATCAATAATTGACATGGTTATTTGTAACCTTTATGATAAGTACATTTTTTATAGTGTTTGATTCTTAGATAAATTATAAATGGATATGCATCAGGATTTAGTTCTGAATGTTACAATTTTAGTGCCTTTTTACAACTATTGACTGATGAGCAATGTTTTATGAGACATGTTTCCTTATTATTTTCTTTTAACAGGGCCTGCAGTCAAGATCCAACAGAAGACATCTTGAAAAGGGTCAAAGAGATGAGTGAGACTTTTTGCAAACATTATATCAAGGTATGGCAATATGCACCACTTAAAAATTTTGGAAAAGAAAAGAAAAAGAAAGATAAATTTCTTGAATTAAATATTTCCACTATACAATGCAAATTTTACTCCACAGGCTGTATGAAAATGATTATAACATTGTACTTTCTATGCATGTGGCTTTAAGCATTTTTTGTCAGAATCAGGATTTAGAAATATTCACAATTTTTAAAATCTTCACTCAGCCCACAGAGAATGATCCTGGAGCCCACATTGATTTTGCCCGCAAACGTTTGCAGCTTGGAGAGAGTCTTTACTTCAAAATCTTAGAAGTAGTGGTGGAAGAGGAGCTCAAAAGACTGGAAAATAGAGCTGACAAGGACCATAAAGTTGACTTACTGGTAAGAATTGTATTACTACATGAAGTCTATTTAATTATTTTTTTTTTTTAGAATATAGTTGTTTCTCAAACATTTTGAATTAAAACTTTTATTACAGACTAGTGGTGTGGTTGTTTTTTTGATACTTCTGATCTCCCTGTCGCTTTAAAAAAAAATTATTTCTATATGATACCTTGTGACAACTGCCATGAGTTACTTATAAGAAAGATATGACACTAATGGCAAAGAAGAATTGTATTTGAATAAAGTCAGATGCAGGAGTCACAGGATGGTGGAGTTTTTGTTTCTTGATTGAAAGGTCCAAAATCAAGGCTTAGGTGGAAAACGCAGTGAATTTGACAATCAAGGCTTAGGTGGAAAACGCATTGAATTTGACAAACATCTCTAGTCGATTTAAAATGTTAGTGTTGCTGGAAGTCAATATGTATTACTTGTATTGTTTTAAAAACTTCTTTCAGGGTTTGATGGAAAATGACCTTTTTCACCGATCCTTATTTGCTTGCTGTTTAGAGATCGTCATTTTCTCTTACAATTCCCAAAGGTGAGGATGGAAAAGCTAATAATAATGATAATATTTCTTTGACCTAACGGTAGTGCTTTAGGCTTGCAACAGAAGGTTGTGGGTTCAGGCCCCATTGGGGACACTGATTAAATCCTTGAGCAAGTTTTTTAACACAAATTGCCTGCTCTTGTGGCTGACGCTCAGTTTTCAGTTAAAAACCAAAAGATAATTTTCCTTCCGGGATTAATAGAGGGGAATTTTATTTTATTTTATTCATATATTTTTAAAAAAGTAAATTTGTTATTAAATTTGTTTTCATTTTGCAAGCACTTGATAACAGTTTCCATGAGCACCAATTACTTATGTCTGATCTTATTATTTAAGTTCTCAATGTCATTTGGATGGATTGAATTAGTCTTTTCACCATTCTTTTAACTGTTGTTATCTATTTTATCGTAAAAGAGAACCGGTTTTCTTTTGCTTTAATCCCAGTATAACATTATATATTTTCTCTCTGAAATGTTTTATTTCTCGTTTCTCATAGAACCTTCCCATGGATTGTGGATATGTTTGAGTTGAATCCGTACCATTTCTACAAAGTGATTGAAATCATAATCCGTGCTGAGAAAGGCTTGTCAAGAGATGTGGTCAAGCACTTGAATCATGTAAGAAGTCATAATAAAAGATTATGAGCATTTCAGGTTATTAGTGGGGTATTTTGAATAAAAGAAAAGAGTTTCATGAAGACAGCGGGTTATTATGTGGAGTGGGTTATAAGAAGGTGAGTTTTATGAAGGGTAGCTACTATATCCTTAATTTTAGTCTAGGATATTGATAGCTCAGATGTGATTGTCTGTGTGTTTCTTGTTATTTTATTTACTGTCACCCTTATCGTATGCTCTTTCATGTGAATCTTCAGTCAAATGAGATGGTGGATACCATAGGCTTTATTTGAATTCTGCAAGTTTGACTTGACCTTTCAGACTTTATTTCATTCTCCATAGGGCGATATATCAATTACTTTATCAATTTATTTTTTAAAATAATATTTTGCACAATCATCTCTTGCAGATTGAAGAGCTTTTTAAAACTTTTTAAAAACAATATTTTGCACAATCATCTCTTGCAGATTGAAGAGAGTATTTTGGAAAGCCTGGCCTGGAAAAATGACTCTCCTTTATGGGAGGCCATCAAGGACACTCCCATTCCAGCTTGTGGAGAGGTAAGCTTTTCTTTCCTATTTTTCTTTGTGTTGTAGCTTTCCATCGAAGTTGATGATTCTTGAATGTTGAATTTTTTTCATCTTTTAAAAAACATTATTTATCATGATTCTCCACTGTGGAAGAGTAATGGATTTTTAAAAATCTTCTTTCTCTTCCCCTCTCTTGAATTTTTCTCCCCTTCTTTTTATACTTTGATGCATGAGAACTCATATCCTCCTCTTGCAAAGAGACATTCATGTCTTATTCATTTCATTTTGGAGGAATTTAGCAAGTCTGAAAATGAGTAAAGAGGCAGAATAGACAGTAATAGAGGAACAGGAGTTGAAAGTTATTTTCATGTCGCCTTTTTCATTTTTGAAGAATGATTGTCATTAAATTGGGCTAGGAAATGTCAAAATAAACTAGAATGAACTCATAGACTTTTCCTTTTTTTTTTTTTTTTTTTAAAATAATTGCAATTGACGCTGAACTTGAGATCGAAGCTTTTTGTTGCCTCCTTTTCTTACTTAGTTTCCCTCATAAGTTGCCCACCTGTGGCCTCTTGTCTTTTCAAATGCATAGTGCAGTGTAAACCTCTACACATTCTTCTGGTAAGGTTTACTTCTTCTCTTTCACTCAAATTATTGTACATTCATCCATCTTTTTTCTTCTTTCTCATATTTTGGTCTGTATCATCCTTAGAAACCGAGCTAGCCACTTTTAGTAGACTGATTGAAATTTTGATCAACTGTTGGTTTAAATTTAAATTCTTGAGACATTTAGCCCTTGCGGTTGAAAAGAAATAAAAAAAAAATTTAGGCAGCACATTTCGTGTGTCTGCATAGAGTTATACATGTTACAAGTATATCCTATTTATGAATTCCAACACACTGAAACAAGTCATGTAATAATTTGTTCATGTGCATAATAGTTTAGTAGGTCCTATCCAGACTGACTGATACAAAGTGAGATAAAAGTACATTATGAAGAATGAGAACAAAGAACTGTTTAAAAAAAAAAAAGAATTGAAACAGAAGGAAGGGTGAGGTTTATATGGATATAACGCATGGCTTAAAGACACAAGGCACATAAAAGACAAACAAAGCCAACAGTAATAGCATAAATAGTAAAAAAAAAAAATGGACAGGTGGGGATTCTTACCACAAATCTGCTCAGGACACCATTTGAAACATACCTAGCATGTTACTCATGCAGCACATGTAGACGAAATAATCCAGTATTTTGATGTTCAGTTGTTCAGTAGTTGTCACTGACGTTGAGATGTAGTGGAATACACACATGATAGAGTGAGAACAACTCCATTCTTCTTTGAAAATTGTTGAATCAAACACTTTGTTTATGCTCACAGCCATGGAGGGTCTAGGTCATAGATTTGGAAAACAATACAGAGGCAGCCCAGATTGTACATGGGCCTAATTGAATGATTATCTAACTTTTTAATTTTAGTAACCTGTTCAAAATGGTTGCTTAGGTGAATGAAAATTCTGATCCTAGATATAGAGAAACGATAAATTTTTCCTGAATTAAACATCATATTCATTAGAGAATTTTATCAGCTAAGATTTTGTGTTCGGGTTACTTTGGAGTATACATGCAAAATATGGATTCTTATAATATATAATGTGCAGAAGTTTATTTTGTGTTATCCAGGTGATGCCAGCCCACCATTTTGAAGGCCACAACGTCAGCAGTAAATCATGTCAGACCAACACTATGAAACATCCACGTCTGCGCTCTCTGGTTGGCGAAGTAAAGCTGACGAACCAAAAGGGTATGTGTCAGTTCTGAGGTTTAATATACAAGAGAGTTTGTGAATGGCTGACTCATGAATATCATTATTTATTTGGTATCCCATGTGGTCTCAACTTTTCCAGTGTATTAAATCCAAATTGTTTCATTCCCCAATTTTGATGGAATTTTGATCTTTGGATAAGAAAGTGGATTCAACCTTATGAAAAATTATGAAATAGGGTCCAATGCTGTTCTCGTTCAATTGGTATGAAACAGGGTCTGTTGTTTAATGAAACAGGATGTGTACATCACTTTATTCAAATAGCTGTGAAGCAAGGTACGAATGCTTTTATTCAAATTGCTTCAAAGTAAGGTGTGTGTGCTATTATTCAAATAGCTGTGAAGCAAGGTGTGTATGCTACTGTTCAAATAGCTGTGAAGCAAGGTATGTATGCTATTGTTCAAATAGCTGTGAAGCAAGGTGTGTATGCTATTGTTCAAACAGCTGTGAAGCAAGGTATGTATGCTATTGTTCAAACAGCTGTGAAGCAAGGAGTGTATGTTATTGTTCAAATTGCTGTGAAGCAAAGTGTGTATGTTATTGTTCAAATAGCTATAAAGCAAGGTATATATGCTATTGTTCAAATTGCTGTGAAGCAAGGTATGTATGCTATTGTTCAAATAGCTGTGAAGCAAGGTATGTATCCTATTGTTCAAATAGCAGTGAAGCAAGGTATGTGTGCTATTGTTCAAATAGCTGTGAAGCAAGGTATGTATGCTATAGTTGTTCAAATAGCTGTGAAGCAAGGTATGTATG
>JBCJKE010162915.1:0-10462 GCA_039654525.1 Melibe bucephala
TTAAGTTCCAATCCCCAGAGGCCTATCTAGTGGTTCAAGTTCCAATCCCCAGAGGCCTATCTAGTGGTTCAAGTTCCAATCCCCAGAGGCCTATCCAGTAGTTCCAGCTCCAATCCCCACAGGGCTATTCCATTGAATACTTATGAATGGTACTTTCAGTAAGCCATTTCCTCCACAAGTTCCAATCCCCAGAGGCCTATCTAGTGGCTCAAGTTCCAATCCCCAGAGGCCTATCTAGTGGCTTAAGTTCCAATCCCCAGAGGCCTATCTAGTGGTTCAAGTTCCAATCCCCAGAGGCCTATCTAGTGGTTCAAGTTCCAATCCCCAGAGGCCTATCCAGTAGTTCCAGCTCCAATCCCCACAGGGCTATTCCATTGAATACTTATGAATGGTACTTTCAGTAAGCCATTTCCTCCACCAATTTCTGCAGGGCAGGGTAAAAGCAAATACGTGTCCATGCCTCACCAATATTTTCCTACTGTTTCCTTACCTTGGTTCGTATAGCAGCAGCAATGGCTGCCTTTCTGGGCGGAGGGCTTGGACTAGGGGATCTCTTTTTGGGTTTGGATGGGGCACTTTTAACGGGCGGGCGGGATGGGGCGGACCGACGGGGTGGGGGACTGGGGCTGCGGCGGGGCTTTTTGATGGGCTTTGAGGACGACTGGGACGTGCTGGTGGAAGTGCCCGATGACCTTGATCTGGCGCGGGGTTCCGGAGACGGTGAACGAGGTGGTGGTGAAGCTTTGGCCCTCTGTGGGGGGAAAAAAAAAAGCAAAAACTCATCAACAAATAACCCAACATATTATCAAATCTCTTGTTTCTCAGCTCATTATTTTTATCTTCGTGGAAGAATAAACAGAAAATGAATATCATAAAACAAAGTTGCTCTGCTGATTTACAAAATTACACGACTCACCCTCCCTGAGCTTGAACGTGCCTCAACTTTTTCCTCTTTTTGTAATACAACAGAGGCATCTTTTGTTGACTGTACAACTTTCATTTTCTGTCAAGAGAAGAAAATATTCTTGATAGAATTTCAACTTAATCAAATTGATCTTTAAAAAAATAACGCATAAAACAAAACGCCAAAACTTCACATTTAAAACTGGTAGCAACACCTCACAATACAATAATATTCAAACTAAGGAAGTAGAGGAAATAGCCTAAGATTAATTCCTTTCTCCTACATCTAACAATTAAGTAAGACATCAATTGGAGATATGAAATAACATTCATCATACAGGTTTACCTGTAATTTTTCCAACATTTCTGTTTTGCGAAGAATTTCCTGTAAATGACAAAGACAATAAAGACATTTTCAATGACAAGCACTAACGTTTCAATAGCCATGTGACAAATCCAATTTTTTAAATTTTATTAATTGTTCTGAGACTGAAATTGTTGGTGAAGTATTCTCAGGAGAAACGGAAGCAAAATAAGCCTGAAATGCCAGTGAGTGGATAGAATTAATAGTGTAACATACAAAGGTAATAATCGTGCGTCCTCAATTTGAGAGAGAGAAAAATTGAAACAATAAAGAAATGCTTGTTTTTTTTAAATCATTACAATAACCTCCTACACATGCCTTAAGCATTCAGCTTACCTCTTCTAAATCTTTCTTCTTTTGCTCTTGTGATTTGATTTCTTTCTTTAATACACCTTCTGGAATGTTCAGTTTTTGCTCTGATGAAGAACACCTGTTATTTAGAGAGAAAACAATATCAGAAACAAAACATTTCATTGATCATGTATAATCAATGAGTGAAAACAAATTTGCAAAAGCATTTGTTGAAGTAGATACCATGCTTGGGTGAAAAAAAAAGAAGAAAGAATTATGTTTTAATTAAATATATAATATATGTAACTAGATTCATGACAGAAGGCTGAAATCAAGGTTGGGAGCATAGCAAATGGGAACAACCATCACGGGCATAACTCTTAACACTTTTAGACATTTATTTTTAGTCGGCCATGACGACATATCAAGAGGAACATGTGGGCCTATATTTCAGTCTTAATGCTCTTGCTCAAGTTGGACATGCTCTGTAATCAACACAGAAATTTATGAAGGGGATCTCACAATAACAAATCAATAGAAGAATTAATATCAGATGAAAAAAAAAAAGAGAAAAATGAGAGTGGAAAATGTCATACATAAATATTGTCAGGAAATAAAATGTATATATGGAAGGATTGACATGGTAGTAAATAGAAAATCCATTAAATACACAAATGCGAGTAAGAAATGTATTCACCTATTAAACTTTACAATGCATTATTTCGGCTGTACTTGGCAGTGCTAGTATGATACTAATGGCAACATACAACTGATGAAATTTAATTTGTGAGTATTGAGCATTCAATTATTCTACTTTTCATGGTCAAGACACCATTAGTTTTGCCTTGTAACTCACTTGTTATGCTGCTGATCAATATTCATTGTGCAAACCCAATGGTCTGGAAAATCTTTGCCGATATTGTTAGAGTTGAAGGGAATCATTCGCCATTTCAAACACATATCTGGGAACATCAGTAACAACATTAAATATTCAACCAAAGTATTTTTTAATGAAAACGTCTTTTTTTTTTCTTTTTCAATAGGCTGAGTTCTTGGATTGTGCATATCCAATAAATCTTCTTCCTGTTTTATTTTCTGTAACATGCCTTTTCAATTAAAAAAATAAGACGAAAATAAACTGAACTCACCAGGAACATACCAAGCATCAGCTCCTTTTACAGGCCAATCCCCCTGTTATACTTTAAAAAAGGAAAAAGCGTCGTCTTCTCAAAACTTACTTCAAACTCTCCAAACAAACGGTCAAAAGTAAGTAAAATGAAGAAGTAAAAATAAGTTGCCTTAAGCGTGTAACGAGATGCTTACCACATTGTAAGGTGACACTAAGTTGCATGGCTCTTTTTCGTATAAATTTTACATCGTCTGACGGCGGATCTTTCCAGTTAGAGCTGATATACCCAAAGTTTTCCCTGGTGTTAAGAATAACAAAATCAAGCACATTCGTTTATAATGGATACAAATTTGATTTAAAACCTTTCAGGTTTCTACAAGATACGCATTGAATACCTTTCTTCTTCTATCTCATAAAATAGATCATATTTTTAAGGGCTTTAATGCAAACGAAAAACAATTAATTGAAAAAAATAAAATCCTGCAAGAAAAAAGAATACCAGCATTATGGAAGAAACAAACACTGATTTACTTCTACTCCATCCGGATCCTTATCTTCTAGAGTCAATGAACATGAATGGTGATAGACATTTAAAGAACAACTACACCTGCAGTAAGATTGAATTATACAAAAATTCTAAAAAAAACATCAACTTTCAAAAAAGTGAGAATCCTATGTGTTGGGAATAATGCATCATGATTTTGGTCTTCTCTTTCCTTTAGGTCCTCTTAATTATCTCTCCCCTCAAAATCAGAACAAAACAAAATGGTCTAAAAGAAGCAAGTACCAACTGCAGTTGAGCAAAGAAAAGAAACAAGAAATATAGAGGGTGTCCAAAAAGTCGTTTTAAAATTACATGCCAAGCTTGCATAAATTTGTAAACAGAATTGTCGGACATCCTGAATAATCTCTGGACACAATTGGTGAATGACTTACCAAAATTTAGTTATTCCTTGTTGAGCTGTGCATTGAATGAGAAAGAAAAAGAAACAAATCAGATTACAGTATTTTACTACAAACTAAATCATGGTATGTGAATTTGGGAAGTTAGAACACTACCAACCCTCTATCTATTACACATTCTTAGGAACACACATCCTTGCAAGCAATACAATATAAAGATTCTATTGATAGCATTGGCTGCACAAATAGTATATCTGAGTAGCACCATTGGAGGAAATGGATGATGATGATGGTGCTGATGATGTCAACGATGAAGAAGAAGAAGGAGGAGGAGGATGAAGAGGAGAAGAAGGGAAAAAAATATAAGTAGTAGAAGGTGGACAAGCAAGAAAGAAGAGGAGAAGAACAAGAGAGGATGAGAGTACAGCCCCCTTACCTATGCCAACATCTTTCCAATACTGGATCATGTGTTCACCCATGGCTCTCATCAAATGTCGATACTCCTTGGCATCGGCAAAGTCCTGCTTATTGTGTGTTGGCTCTAAGACTAGATACGGTACATCCACTATGCCTGGAATGAACACCAACCAAAACAAAACAATGACAGGACAGGCTTGTAAGTGGAAGTCTTAAGCTAAGAGCATGGACCTTTCCTAAACTATTGGCTTGCTTTACATTGCTTTCATCTTTTCATAAACACTTTTCTCCCGCATTCACATTACTCTGAAATATTTTCTCCCCACATGGGGTTGGAAATGTATGAAATTCTGAAATAAGTGGTAAAAAAAAACCAACAAAACAGCCGACGACCCCCACCCCCCCCCCCCCCCTCCCCCCACAAGCATGTGTGTGTGTGCGTCACTTGTCCGAAATTTTATAACATTTGTTTTGCTTTGGGTTGTTTTTTTTGTTTTCGTTTTGTTTTTTGTTTCTTTTACATAGCCATGCAAATGAAATTCAGATGAACAGTATATTGATTTAATCCATTTTTATGGCTGAAATAAGCACATACCTACAACTCCACTGCAGAAGCTGTGAACAGAAAGAATGTTTGTTGATTGAGAATACAATTCATTCAAGGGGCTAACGACATGGTGCAAAGTTTCAATAGTCTGCTAAGTCATGGATATAAATATATCCTTGTATAAAATTTAAGTCCATTGAGTATAGGAAATTACATAAAATATTAAGAATCTTTCATTAAATCCAGAGAGCAGAAAAAATGGATGGTGTCAAATATGAAGAATATATAAACATATTTTACAATACGCAGTACCGCTTCAATGAATTAATGGTGAAGAATATAAAAACGTCAAATTTCAAAAAACCATACAAAAACATTTGAAAATGTAAATGTTTCTTAGCTTGATTGTTTCACGTCACACAGTCATAGAAGACGAATATACGTTTTTTTTAAGGCAGACTTCAGTGAATAATTCTCTGACACTCTTAAGCTAATTAACAACAGTAAACATAAGTATGTAAAAAAATCCAAAAAAAATAATTCTTTTAAAAAACCAGCTTACACTCCGCCTTCGTTTTGAGGTCCAACTTTTTCATACATTTTGATCAATCTGCTACAATTGTATACAAACACACCATCATGACAACGGTTCTCCAAATTCAAACCAAAGATTAGATTGAGAGTTTTGGGCTCCTTAAGGGACCTGAAAGAAAAATTAATGCCACAGACAAATGAATTGGTGAACTTTTTTACCCAAAGTCCCATAATTCTAAATACCCTATCCACATCCTTTCACCACAATGACACTGCTAGAGAAGATGTGATTCACTAACGATTTATCAAAATATGATTAAAATACCACGTGACTTATTCAGAAATGCCATCATCTTGAGGAGGGATCGTAGGGGAAACAGAAATAATGCTTAAGATTTGATAATGAAAAGATATGAAGAAGCTTACGTATTAGTACATGTGTGGTCCTACAGAAGTAAAGTACAGTTTCCCCTCTTGTCAAATAGATCAAACAGTATCTAGGACTATAAAAATAAAATCTCTACCGCTATTGACTGTAGATTGACGTATAGATACCCATTACAATCACACAAGGCAATATTTTTGTGAGGAATTGAGGAAACTTAATAACCACTGACATTTCCAATCATTTGGATGAAAGACATTCATTATCTACATGATGTATCTGTGATTCTTGCTTCTTCCCATCATTGAGCTCAGCATTCATGCAAAAAACAAATCAAAAATAGCAAAAGAGAAAAAAAAACAAAAGCTATTTTGGATGACAGTAATTACAAACCCAATTCAAAGATCTGATCACAATTAAATGCTTGCTTGCAAGAAGCATTAACTCAACACTTACTTTGTCTTTCGTTCCGCCAACTGTCGTTTGATCTGTGCATTACCCCGGCACTCAGCAGCAAAATTCTGTGCTTTACGGAGATTGATCTGGAAAAAAAAAAAGTCAGATGAGATCACCATAGTATCAAGACAGGAATCTGTTTCTATGAAAGTGTAACCCCTTTCTCGACTACGCATAACCGCCTTTACCTATTTTATCAAAAAATACTTCAGAATCTCTAAAATAATTATTTCTATCAAAGTCTGCTCTAGGAATAACTTATAAAAGGAAAGGCCCCAATGTCAACAACATTGACTTAATTGCCATATTTGCTAATTGGGGCCAACATTTACACATGTATGACACCAACAATTAAATCGTAGCCCCCAAAACAAGTAGCAAAATTACCAAACATAAAAAAAAGCATTAAAATCCTGTGTTTTCTCCTTGTACAAACAAACATTTGTGCATATTTATAAAATGGTGGTTAGCAAAGCACGTGGCAATTTATCCTTTTCTCCTCTTTCAATGAATATGGGAGTCCGATAGCGATTGACTAGCAATAAGTCTAAAAAGTCAAAGATGATATGTTGCAAAGTTTGGTAAATTTTCTTTTTTTAATTCAAAGTTTCAAAAAAAAGCCAAATTGGTAGCGGCTGACCTCCAAAATGTCTGAATAGTCAATGACGATACTAATGTAGCAAATCTTGTTGATAATTTGTTTTTGTTTGTTTTTTTATGATAGCCGCTAACTACCAGTTTGTCTAAATGGTCAAAGTTTCCAGTTACCCTTTGCTCTTTGTTTGTTGAAGATCCAACCTTGTTTTCCACATTCCTTAAAAAAAGAAAAGATCACTTAAACATATATAACTATGTTATTAGGAAAAGCTTGAGATTTTTTTATTTGACTTAAAATGGTCTGAGAATCACAGAACTGTGGTCTCAGACTTAGTATTCTCAATGAACACAGTTCAAAGTAATAAAATAACAACAACAAAAAATCAGCACCAACATTGCCGCTACACCTCAAAATAATCCTGTCTTAAGCAGGAATGACAAAACAATAATATGTCATAAAAAATGTTTTCTAATATGATCAATAATATTTTAAAAAAAGTTTTCCTCAACAACGATACCATCACATTAATCTTAATTCAATATTCACTATGTAATTTCTTTTATTTAAAACACTCCTTTTCTGCATTTTAATCCCAATTATCATCTACACTTTTCAAAATTGAGGTGTCATTTCCTTTGCAATATTATCCCATGTATCCACCACAGTTACATCATTGTAAATATTGCTATAATTAATTATCACAATGAAAGATCACGTTAACTCACTCACTACCGGCCATTTTGATCTTGCCAAGCCATTCGCTACCAGTGTTTTTGGACGTTTTTAAAAAAAATCAACTAAAGCATATTTTCTACGCCAGAGGAATAAAAATTCAGGATTTCAGAGTAAACAGATTAGACTTTATTGTTAAAGAATTTTGGCATTAGCACTTAAAGTTGTTTTTTTGGGTGAATTTTAAAAAAAAAAAAAAAATTACCCTCAACAACTTTTTTTTGTACCGCCATTTTTCACTTATATTCCATTCATTTGAAACAAATAACACCTAAAATATTGCAAACATCAGACATAAACATATATGAAAAGGAAAAAAAGTTCACTATGAAGTATTATAAACTTCATAAACGAAAATGATGAGAACCGGCCATCGGCGACTAGATCTAGATCTAGTAGAACCGGCAATCGGCGACTCTCATAACAAGACGTCTTAGGATCGACCTTTGACCCAAGGGAAACTATTCCAATATTATCTCCTATACCTAAAACGAAGGAGAAAGGCCGTGGCATTACTTCTGAGAAACCCCACAGCCGACTACGCGTCGACTCTAAGAGGAAAAAAAATAGTAAAGTATAAACCGACACATGTGCGGCTTTGGGAGGCAATGGCTTATCAACTTCAACCGAAACATGTGCGGCCTTGGTATTGAGTGTGTTAATCTACACCCCGAGCTCAAAGACTCACTTGGCTTTGCTCTCTGCCTCCCTGGCCTTATTTTCTGCCGACAGGGCCTCATCAATGGCCCGCTTGGCTTCGTTCTCAGCCCGCGTTTTGAACCTGTTGGAGGAGTACTTGTAGAGCTTTGACTTGTACAGGGAGCAGGCAAGCCTCTTGGTTCGGACTTTCTTGTTCTGGATATAGATCCTCATGCGCGGATCCATGTACAGGATGGCAGCGTATGCCCGGAAGGATTTCCTCTCTGGCATCAACCTGGAAAGGGTTTGTTGACTGGGTGTAAAGTTACACACATTAAACGAAAACAAAAAAAAAGTGGGTTAGATATTTTTTTTACAATGGAAGGGTTAAGCAAGCAAGACGATCAGGGGAAAGAATTAAAAAGAAGCAATAATGGTGGCATGCAAAAAAGTTATTTTACAAATGAAAGCTATGAAAAAAGCAAGGCAAAATGTTAGTCTATGCATAGCCAAAATCAGAAGCATGCAATAGTGTTAAGACCTAAAATATATATAATACTTGGACATTGAATGTTAAATTACAAAAATAGCATTACGCTATTCTAATTCACATATTAATAAAGAAGACAGATGTCGAGGTTATGGTTATTTTGAACAAAATTACACATGCATAAAAAATAACAAACCCAAACCAATGAAATGTGATAAAACAAAGCATTGATTCAAGATTTTAAATTTGCAGGGAATAAGTAAGGCAATGATGGTAAGACACTCCAAGCCATGCAAAAAGAGACTCGATGCTAAACAAATTTTATGGAAATCCTTACATAAAATGTCAGCTTATCATGTACACCTTGATATTAAATGCTCTTTTTAAACATCCACTTTGCCCTCCACTAAAGTCAACACAATGCTTTAATTAGTAAGTCGATGTATGAATTCTTATTATTATCAGCCGCATTATGTTCATCGTTGTAATGAATGATTCTTCGTGAATTGTAACTCTACTTTCACCTTTTATAATTATAAAGCACTTTGAGCTCTTACAAGTGAAATATGTGCCAAATAAATAGCTATCACATTACTATCATGGTTGTCATTATTATCATCATCAACAGTGTTGATATATTGAGGTGAAAATAAATAGGCTACAAAGCAAAAATGATAGATAGCATGCAAATTAGACAGAAATGTTTATTGCCATGCATTATTATTACCAAATTGTCACAGGATGCTCTTAAATTAAATGAAAATACTTCAAATAGATTGCAAGGCAAAAGATAAAGATTCCAGTATTAGTAAGAATCATTACATTTCTGAATGGAAGCTCTGTATCGTATATTTGTGGTTAAAACTTCCCATTTATATTATTTAAAGGTTTCAGCAAGGTTCAGCAAAAGAATTATAGGCAGATAGGAAGGCTTAAATGATGGATAGATATATTATACCCTATATTACATTTATACATTAAATCTGTGATACATAGTGTAAATAAACTTCACAAAGAATGCTAGAACTTCATTTACTTTTATACATACAATACAAGTTTTATTATTATTATTTCATACTATGAAATATACATATTGCATTATTATAATTATTTACTATTCTATTCAAGTATGACTATCCGGTTCTTATTTTATCTCTTAAACACCACGACTTTTAATATGGAGCCATGTGATAATCAATATAATTTCCTGCCAGCATGACTTTTAATATGGAGCCATGTGATAATCAATATAATTTCCTGCCAAGGATTAATGAAGTTGAATTGATTTAAAATGCCCTCGTATGTACAGCAAATAATATGCAATCAATTATGTCTGCCTATTAACCAAAAAAAAAAATAATAAAAATTGGGGGGTATGCACTCACAGGAAGGAGGATTGCTCACTACTTGGTTGATTAGAAAGCACAGATATAAGAGGTATTTTCAAACTTTTCATAAGAAATTATCTTCTCGGGTAAAAATGAAAATAAGACAAAATATTAAAAGAAAAGAGAGAGAGAATAAAAGAGAATAAATAGTGATGATAAAAATAAAAAAAACTGAAAGAGAAAGAAAAAAGACTGAAGCAAAAAAACAAAACAAAAACAAAAAAATCAAAACAAAACATACAACCACATGCTCTAAAATAAAAGTGGGGGAGAAGAAATGAAAGAGGAGAAATCCCAATCTATAGAAAAGGGAAGAATGTTTTAAAACTGCTTAAGTTTAACAGTGTAAATTAAAATTGAAAACAGGCCTTTACCTGTAGAAATAAGCATCCACGCTGACACGATTATGGACAATGTTCACAGTTTTTTAGTGATATAATGTAGACATGTAATAATCATGCAAGTGACTGTCTTTCAACAACACTTTTATTATTATTATTATTATTATTATTATTATTATTATTATTATTATTATTATCATCATCATTGTTATTATTATTATCATTACTATTATTATTAATATTATTATTATCATTATTATTATTACTTTTGTTGTTATTATTATTATTATTATCATTATTATTATTATTATTATTATTATTATTATTATTATTATTATTATTATT
>JBCJKE010163249.1:0-10460 GCA_039654525.1 Melibe bucephala
GGGGAAATTTTACTTAATTTTTTGTTTTCTTTTTCTTTTTTCTTACCCCCCCCCCCCCCCCCCCCCCTGAAGTAATTCTTTGGTCCTGAAACAGCACTTTACTTTTGACAGCCCTCTTTTGATTTCAATGCCGGTTTGTAGTGGGGGTTTCAAACTGTCCAGCACTAAACTAGCAAAAAGTTTTGTGACATTTGAATTTGATTTCCTGTTTGCTGTCATTTAAATTTCTTCTGAGAAATATTTAGTGTTGAGTTTGACTTTTTTCAATGATGTGATCTTTCCATGTCAACTTGCTGGTAATTGTGACTGAGATATTGTGCATTTTGCTCTTCTTTTAGTGGGGTGCAACGATGCGCATGTCATTATTGTCTTTTTGTTATCTTCAGTATCTCTATGTTCGTTTTGTTTACATTGTGACATCTTGCGAAGGGGAGGTTTTGTGTGTGTGTGTTTTGCCTTTTGATTATTTGTTGGGTTTCTTGTTTATTTTTAGCCAACATAATTACATATCCAATACCTGTGTTCATACATGACAGACCACTTGATAGGCATCTCAGGCTACAACTAGGCCCACCTAGTCTCATGCCATGCTTGTAAGTCTGTCAAAAATAATTACTCAGATTAATCAACCAATCATAGACAGGAAGAGTGAAATTTTACCCACCTTTACATTGGTTGTAAGGCGTTGCACCACATTGGTCTGGGATTCTCTTTATTGTCCAGTGAATATGCAAATTGCGTCGGGAAAGCTAGACGAGTCAAGGGAGACTTGTTGTTTTAATTTTTGCCAATTTGTGTGAATAGTGAAATATATGTATGTCCCGCATCTCCTGTCAAATTGGCTTTGATCTCATTAGCACCAGCATGGTATCGCATGGTCAGTGCTGTTTCTCGTGTGTTATGACAGGCGCGCCGTGTCTTTACAAGGCCTATTATTGTGATATTTTTTTTATAATTTTTTTAGGAAATGAATGCACACTTGTCTGAAGTGAGGCCTAGCCACTGCACTTAATGATAGGGTTTTATATAGTCAAAATTCTATCAGAGTAGAAAAGCGTGCACTGGTTAGGCGTGCATTTGGGTGGCATGGACTGTATCTTCATTGCCACATTTCTCCTTAAAGAAACTGAGGAAACTGGTCAAGAAAATTCACAAATAGTACAGTACTATATTGTAAGGATTCTGAAGCTCATCCTTGAGGCTGTCTTCAATGTGAAAATAAAATTTTCCAGCCTGTTTCAGAATGCTTTATTTTGAGTAATAAGCTTAATATATGTCACAGTATGTAATTGTGGTGGTGTTTTTATTTTTGTAGAAAAGCAATTGAAGTAACACATTTTTGACATTGAAAGTCTGATAATTGATCACTTTAAAAAAAAAATAAAAAATATAAATATATATTTATTATGCTTTTTTTTTCTTTAATCACAGGCAGTGAAGCATCTCCATGATCGCAATTTAGTCCATATGGATATCAAACCAGAAAATGCATTTGTCTCCTTCGATGACATTTGTAAACTTGGAGATTTTGGTCTTGTCATTGATTTGACTAAGGTATTTCGTTTTTGGCATTTCTTGTTCTTACCATTTAATAATTGTGTATACACAGTTTTGCAAACCATTATTTTAATGATTATGTTCTTAAAACAATATACAGGTATTTTGCTTCTGTTGTATTTTCTTTGAATTTCTCAATTGTCAGTTTTGTTTGTTTGTTGTTTTTTTTTTTATTCTGCATCTGTTACATCTATCATTACTATATTCCCTCAGAAAAATGAGGTGTCAAATGCCACAGAAGGTGATCCCAAGTACCTTGCTCCAGAATGTCTAGAAGGGAAGTTCAGCAAAGCAGCTGACATTTTCTCTTTAGGGATGTTTATATTAGAGCTAGCTTGTGATTTGGCAGTGCCACGTGGAGGAGATGGCTGGCATATTCTGAGGAGTGGAACATTACCAAATGATTTTCTGGAAAGTAAGTTTGTGAAAGACTATATGTGTAGTGGTTTAATGATTTTCTGGAAAGTAAGTTTGTGAAAGACTATGTGTAGTGGTTTGAAAAGTCTGAATTTTCGCAGAGCCAATCGTCGAGATACAGGCTGAGAAGAGTGATTTCAGGCAAAGGTATTGCTTTAACTAAGAATTTATTGATTTTTCATCCACATGAAAATATCCAACGAAATTGCAATTTACTTAAATCGCAGTTTGATTGTTTATGCAGACCTGCCACCGGTTTCAATTAAGAACCATTACGCTTTTATTTAAATATATAGATTTTGCCGTGGTTTTAGGATTTTTCAATCTGATTGAACTTACACTAGTCAAAGCATCACTAATCAGTTATTATTTGTAGTCCATTGAAACATGCAGTAACATTGCCACCCTTTACAATAGAGGATCGTTGGGCTGAATGCCAGGATGGGCACGAGCGTTAGTGTTGAACTAGGCCAAATGACAAAAGAGAGGCAAAGCGCTATAGCGTTGAATCAGATCAAATATCAAAAGGCGAGCATAGCACCTTTTGTGTTTAATACATAAGTGACAGGGATGTTCATGAGACTGAAAACATGGCCCACATTTATGTAACGACAGTAAAGCACAATCTACAGTATTACATGTACTGTTAAATATAACTCTAGGCCTACAATTGTTATATGTACAAGAATGAGCCAAATGAAGAAGAATTTAAGTGTGATGATTTTTTATAGGTATCTGTTTGCTTTTCAATACTTATGCTATGAGTTGATAAATATAATAAAACATTTTTTGGACTGTTATTTTTGCAGAATGTAGCCCAGAGCTGAAGGATGTGATTACCAAGATGCTGAATCCAGACTACAAAAGTAGACCTACAGTGGACCAGGTGCTTTCTTTCTCGGCTGTTAAACCAGTGAGTCATCTTTGCCTTTTGATTTTGTTGTAAAGAAAAGTATGAATTTAACATGCTCAAATCTTCATTTTTATATCACCTTGGTCTCTTGGCAAATCTAGTTGCGATCTAAGATGCATGCATATGCATAATTCTGTTGTAGTAATAAATTCATCCTCGTAGGTGTTATTCCCAGAATTCCCTTGGTCAGTGATGCGTCACTTTTTCTTTTATTTCTTTGATTGGGGGGGTTTTCAAAGCTGCCTACTTTTAATGAAATCTTACAGATGTAAGAATCCAGAATTTAATGCTACGATGCATAGGGTATCCCTGATCTACCATTAAGTAATGCAAAATCTCAGAGTAATATCAACACTCTCCCTTTATTTTGAACAGGAATATGTTAATAGTGGAACTTTCTGTAATTGAAGAAAGCAAGACATTTCACAATGTAATTTTCTCAAGCTTGATCTTGCCTAGATAACAGTAGCAATTTTTCCTTTTTTAATGACTCTTTTGTAAGTGTTTAGTCTACCGACCACCCACCATTTGTTCAATAAGTCACTGTATTCAGGAGCGCATTAACTTTTGTCCTCCATAGGTTCTGAAGTCAAGAATCAGACTCAATGCTTTACATGGCTTGGTGAGTTAACTTTTAATCTGTTTATAAATCCTGTATTATGTACATGGTTAGTCCCCTTGTCACTGTGTCATCACACTGATCGAGATTAAGGAAGGAAAAAAAAGGTGGTTGCTATACATAATGCGTTGACTTACTTGTAAAGATGGGGGGGGGGGGGGGGGGGCATCATGGTATATCCTGCCCTGTAGATTCTTTTTACTTTTTGAGGTAGTTGGAAACAGTCAACCTCATTACTAGAGTTCTGAAAGTAAGGCCTACCCTTTCTACTAGAAATTTTATGATCTCCAAGGGCCTCGCTGACATTAATTAATATTTGCTAAGTTTATCCATGATTTTTAATTTATTTATTTTACTTTTACTTTTACCTTTTCTTGCTTGGTTACTATTTTTTCTTTGAAAATATTTTTTTTACATAGCATTCTGATTTTTCACCAGCTCAATGTGACAGGTGTGTATACTGACAAATGCGGAGGGCTTCATATATTTGTATGGATGGCCTTTGCAAATAATTTCAAATGAGACCTGTTTTATTTCTATGATGTGATGCTTGACTCCTAAATTATTCATTATTGTGTCTGAAAACTAATATCCATCATGGGATGATATATGCTTGCTTTCTTTCTCTCCCTCGCCTTTGACAGGAAGTCTTTTTGAACATTATTGCTCCTTTCTTTCAGCCTTTCAACAAGTTGTTACGAAGACTTACATCAACAGCAGATGCTGTAACACCACCATGCTCTCCCATGAGATTGATTGGTGGTCCTGCAGCGAGCACACCGATTTTCAATGGTCGCCAAGAAGCAAACAATAGTTTTTCAGACGGTAACTTTCTTTTTATCCATCACCATGAAAACTCAGATATTGTAATGATTCCTCTTATTTTTTATGCACATTGATTTTCCTTCAAGACCTAAAGAAGTAGCTTCTCTCTAGTATGTTGAAGACTATTTTAACTGATCGTCATGCCTTAATCTTAATCTATGTATCTTTCCAAGCTTCAGTTGATGCCAAAACTAAGTGAGCCTTCTGTTATTCTTTATTTCCCCTACAGACGATTCCATGAATGAGGAGAATGGAGATAGACCTGTTAATCCAGATCTGCTTAATTCTTCTGATGAATTTGTAATGCCAAGGTGAGATCCATTTTGTTTCAACTGTCCTGTCATTTAATCGGTGTTCATTTGTTTTTCCTTATTGATAAAGGCCTAGTTTTATGCTTTAGATTTAGTTGCATTTACTGCTGGACTTCATCCAATGCTAGTTTGCATGTTATTAATTTAAGTTTTTTTCCCCCATTTACATCGCAGAAATCCAGTTCCACGCCGTGCCTTCACTACTCCTGGCATACGAAGACGCACAACAGCCTCACCACAGACTTATTCCCCAATTAAAAGGTAAATTCTCAAATGTGTCCAGATATTTCTAAAAAAATTAAAGCGTAACTCTTTCAAAGCCTGTAATTGTTCTGCTGTTCAGCGGATTTCCACTTTTTAATTTTCATAATTCCACTTTTAAAAATTGTTTCCACTAAACAGATAAAAAAAATAAATCAAGGTTAGGAAAAAAGCCATTCTGGTTCCAGTCTGGCTGGCTCTGTGTTTGAATGACTGAGATTGTGTTAGGCTATTGAGGTTACATGTTTGGGTGACTGAGATTGTGTTAGGCTATTGAGGATACATGTTTGAGTGACTGAGATTGTGGTAGGCTATTGAGGTTACATGTTTGAGTGACTGAGATTGTGGTAGGCTATTGAGGTTACATGTTTGAGTGACTGAGATTGTGTTAGGCTATTAAGATTACATGTTTGAGTGACTGAGATTGTGCTAGGCTATTGAGGTTACATGTTTGAGTGACTGAGATTGTGTTAGGCTATTGAGGTTACATGTTTGGGTGACTGAGATTGTCTAAGGCTACTGCTGCTGGTGGGCTTTTCACATGACCAATACCGAGCTATTTATTGTGTTAACATGATGTGGGCTAATTTTAGTCACTGGACTATAAATAAGGGAATAATTGGTTGCACTGCTTGAGCAGCAGGTGTGTGTACAATGTATTTCCTATTTTTGTCTTTTGGCATTTACTTGTCTTATACAGAAGTTCCTTTTATATAGCAGCATCGTCTTATTTATTTCAATGCTCTTCTTTTCCAGACCCCTTTTCTCCAATAGCCCAATGACGAATGGCAGTAGCCCTTGTGGTTTGGGTACTCTATCCACTTCTCCCTGCAGCAGTCCTCTCAGTGCCAATAAAACTGATGACTTGCATCGCTCTGTCACCCCACCACCAGCTAATGGTTTAGGTATCGACTGTGATGCTGCCAAACCTGGCATTGAACCCAAGAGACTTTTGTCTATGTTTGAATCAGCTAGTGATGATGAGGACATGTAGTAAAACAATGAGCATCTGAACAAACATTTAAAAATGGGCCTTGAATACTTAATTATGTCCCCTGCTGCCCCCCTCCCACCTCAGCCCACCTTTTTGCTTTTTTAACTTTTACATGAACACAGATTGTTTAATCAATGTGTACTTTTCTTTCAAATTTATTCTGTAATTTTCTTCATTTTTTTCTACCCGGGTATTTCTTTCATTATTTTCATTTCAATGGCCCGTGACTAGAGAGGTATACATTTTTACTACTGTGAATGTCTTTCAGAACTGATGTGTTCAAAATATTCTATTTGATAATTTGCAAAACCAGTTTTCCAAAGAAAAACTGAATACATTTTTTTTTTATTGGCTGACCAAGCCCCCAATTTTAGTGCAAAAAACTCTTCCCATGTCCCAATGGAAATACTTGTAATATGTGAGTACAAATATTTCCATGGAAGTGTTTTCTTCTGTTTGAAACTTAGTCATACAAGACTCCAATCACCGAATTGTGTTCTTTGTTCCATACCTCAATCTATGCAATGATTTTTAACATGATGTCTATTTGTAAACATTAAGCATATTGTTGAGTGTTTGTATGTTGTTTTTTCTTGGACCTTTGCTTCCAGTTTTTGACATTTGGGGGTTTATATTCTGGTCCTTGTTGAGCAAGGCTTCCCTTTCCTCAAGAGCCTGATGAAATATGTAATGATACATGTACTGTTTAAAGATACATTAATAAAGTTAATCATTTGTTTTGTAATGTAACCTGGTCTGTTCATGCTGTACAGTGTAATTTTAAATAGCGCACTTACCTTGTTCCTCTTGGGCTACATTTAATTTATAGATAAATATAGGGTTGTTTTTCTTCTTCAGCCAGTTACTTTTTCTATCGTTCTTCATCTATGAACGTTCTATACTTCAACAAACTAAAATGATGTGGACCAGGTTGTATATATATTTTTTTTTCAATTTTATTTGTGTATGTGTGTGTTTAAATGTCTATTTCTGGTGCTGCATGTTTTTTGTCACTTCTTTTTGTCGAAAAATCTCCTTTAAGAATCCATCTTACTCTTTTAATATTTCTCTTGCCTGTTAATGACAATCTAAAATTACCATAAAATTAACTGGTTAAAGCAGTTTTTGTTATGTTTAATGTAAATCTGGAGTCATTTGATTCTGAATTGTAGTTCTGATTACAGCATACAGAATCAAATTCTTTGAGATTTGTGTCCTGCCCTGTTCTCATTTTATGTTAAGCTTAGTTGACATTTTCATCTTGCATGTGTTGTTTTAAATTTCTGGTTTGTCATAAGAAGGCTCTTGGTTTTTAATTGTTTTTATTTTTCATTGTATTTTTGTCCTTGTTCTTCATCACTCTAGATCTTGTCCACAATGTCACTTTTTATAACGTTAATTTTCTAGTCATTGCGCAATGATTCATTCTTCATTTTTAAGGGACATTGTACCAGAGCTTCCATTCATGCCAAGCCAATCTTTCCTATTCAGATGACACAATTTTAAGATAGGTTTGATAGGAATGGCTGTTGGAATCTCATCATGTAAGAAAGAAGAAAAATATATTAACATCTGGAAGTATATATCATTCGGCTTTAATCTTTGCCAACAAAGGTGGGTTGCAGACTGTTTAAGGATGAGGAGCCTTTAGTCTTGCTTGAATCTTTTTTCTGATTCTAGGAGACCAGCTGTCTTTTCTTTGCCACCCCTAGCACAGTCCAGTCACAACTACTTATGTAGTTGAATCTTTCTAGAAACTAGCTATTGGTTTTGAGTGTTCTGCAGCCATCTCACATTTAAATCCTAAAGCCATATTACTGTATAACAGAATGTCATGAGATTTCTGTAATGTTTTTGTGTTATTTAGTGCGTGCTTGTCTCTGTATTTTTTTGAATGCCATTTGCTAACCTACTGTCAAAACCCATCAATAGATATATAAATTATAGACAATTTAAAAAACAATCAAAAACCACTTGAGATTCCCCAGTTATTGTACTTAAACACACCATAATCCCCACCCATGTCAAGCTTGAGCTGTTTTATTAGACAACCCAGCGTTGACGGAGGGGTTAGATCTAGGCTTTGTCTATCTGTTAGGCGCATGTCCCAGAGATTGCCAGTTAGATTAAACAAAGCCCTGTTCATGAACGTTTAAACTGACACACACCATCTGTCACATGAATCCTGAGGTAGATCTTTTTAGATTTTATATTTATAAGTGTTGTCATAAAACTGTATTCAAATGCCAGCATTAACTTCTTGGAGGCCGGGACCATGTCATTTTACGGCATGATTGGGCATGCTTAAGTCTGGAGTGACCATGCTTAAAAACATAGTTTGTATAACAAAAAATCGCGGTTGTGTGCTTGAAGTTGGAGCGTGCTTGAGGATGCCGTACTTATCGGCAGTGACTTTATGTATGTGTGTGTATATCATGTCATCATCATGGGCATACCAATCACCTTGGACCAAGAATTCTGAAATTGAATTTTTACTAGTTAATTTTTCATTAAATGAACCCCAGCGACCTTTGATATTTTTTCTTTTCATTTCTCCACCTGTCACTTCGACTTTGGATTTAAGTTTTATTTATTTTTATTGTCTTCGATGGGCCATACTCTCATTGGTCTGCTGTAATTATCATCTGTAAATAAAGGGTTAACCTATTTTTGTAGTTACATTTGGGTTCGTGACAACACCGGTGGAATAGCTTGGACTTCAGGCAAGGATGAGCATTTAGAGGCTTTCCAGACATATTTTTGATTTTATGGGGAACTCATTCATCCATATTTAATTTTGCTTTCATCTCAAACCACAGTTTATCAATACAATGTTCCTTTTGCCCTTTCGCTCAAGCAAAGCTTAATTAGTCCTTGTTTGGTGTTGGCATGTATATCCCAGTCACAAAGTTGAATTCTATATTTGATATATATAATTTATTATGATGACCACTCAGCATAGTGCCTTAATTGGGACAGTATTTTTCCTCTTTGCAATGCCACCAAATGTGTTCATTTATCTCCTTCCTGTCTCAAGACGTAGATTTAAAAAAATATATATAAAAAAGAAAACTTTCCTTTGTGGAACACTGCCTTTGTGATTTATTGTCCTCATAATATTGAAACAAAAAGTATATATTATATAGCCTTTGAAACAGGAAGCATGTGTATACATAATGGTTTTACTTCGCATTTGCATATGTAACATAATTATTTTTTTTAAGCATTATTATTATTATTATTACTACGTCATGAATTCATTTTTCAAGCCATAATGACCCTTCGTATTTGCCCCATATGCATAATTCTCATTCTCTCTCTCTCCCCATCTCTACTACTACCGCTACGTTATTACTATTGCCAGTTGTGAACAAATTGGTCAGAAGGCAGGTGATTTGAGGTGATCGAAATTGCCATTACCCCCTCTTTGTAGAATCGTAATTATAGGAGACTTACACTAGAAGTAGTGATGTGCTCGCATTTTTTATCAGTTTTATTTTTTTTTTCTTTCCAAAATTTAATTCAGTTCCTTTCAGACCTAGTGAAGTAATCATTTCACTCGTTTATTATTTCACCAAACAGATGTCAATGACAATGTGGATCACATTCTTCTGTGCCGTACAGTCCAAATATATTGTGTTGACCAACTCATACATTTAGATGCTTTAGAACAAAATTATTCTCTTCAGCTTTCAGTAGATGTTTGCATTCTGTTCTCCTGACATTTCCTCCTCTTGACGCTGGATTTATAATTTATGTTATATATTATATTTTTATACTTAGTTTTCATCAAAATCTTTTTGAAGGATTTTCCCTGTTTAGTCTCAAGGTTTATTTGTTGATTATGTTTTTCATGTTATAGTTTAGAAGCTATTTTTTAGGCAAATGCCTCTTATCACCTTTAACATTCTTTTTACTTATTTCATTGAGCTTTTTGCAAATTGTTCAAGTTGTAGAGCACAAAAGCAATTTAATGCTACTATTACAAAAATCCCTTGCTATTTTGTCTTTTCTTTGGCAGCTTTCTCTGTGAAAGACTTCTGATTACTACTTGTATACTTAACTGTTTACACTTGCATCTGTTCAATTCAAGAATAAAAGTTATGGTGGCGCCATTCCCTGTTTTTTGTTCGTTTTTTGTTTGTGTTTTTTTTTTTTTTTTTTTTTTTTTTAAAGATCAATGTTGAATGTTTTGTACATATTACATTTCAATGCAGAGTTGGGTAGGTAGGTCTGATGTTATATTAGTAAGTCACATCTGTGAGGCAGATTCAAATCTGTCTTTCTCTCTCTCTCTCTCCCTCTCTTTTTCTTAATTTCATGATGGGGAGATGGGAATTGTGTGTCAGAATCTCATTTCTCTATTCTCTCTTTTTTACTTCCTCAAAACTGTTACTGTTACTCACTGTCACTCTCCATCTGTTGCACATGGATTATGGATGTAGCTGTGTGGCTAGCTATATGAACTACAGTATTTCCATGCTCTTCTCGCTCTTCTCTCTCTCTCTCTCTCTCTCTCTCTCTCTCTCTCTCTCTCTCTCTCTCTCTCTCTCTCTCTCTCTC
>JBCJKE010163471.1:0-10455 GCA_039654525.1 Melibe bucephala
CTCTCTCTCTCTCTCTCTCTCTCTCTCTCTCTCTCTCTCTCTCCCTCCCTCCCTCCCTCCCTCCCTCCCTCCCTCTTTCTTTTTCTTTTTTTTTTTTTTTTTTTCTTCTTCTTCTTCTACAATATAGGTTTTAAATCAGTTCTGTCTATGATTCAAGACTTTCTCTTTTCACCTCTTGAACAATTTACTCAATTAAAGGGCTACTGCAGAAATAAAATCGCTCATGTATGCATGTCTGCAAAGGTTGTGCTTGTTTAATTAGTTCACTGTATTCTTTTTCAGCATTTGGCTTTTGTGAGTATGAGGATCCAGAGGCCACTCTTAGATGTATTCGATTGCTAAATGAATGGCAAATTGCAGACAAAAAATTACTGGTGAGTATGTCTCTAAAATTATCATTTAGATCACTATGTTTTCTTCCCTTGTTGAAATTTCACTTTTAGCATGCAGTTTACTTGACGTAAAATTTAAATATATAGTTATTTATATGACATTTAGTCTGAATATCAATAGCTCCCTGATAACATTTTGTCTTGTTTTATTTTGTCATGTTAAAGGTGAAAGTTGATGCAAAAACAAAGACACTTCTTGATGACTATAGAAAGAAAAAGACAAGTAAAGAACCTGACACTGCTGTTGTGAAAAAAGAGCCTGATGTCAATGGTGACAAAAAAGATGAAGAAAGTCCCAGTGTCAAAGAAGAAAAAGAGGAAAGTAAGGAGGAAGAAGAAAATGAAGATCTTGATGAAAATACCAAGAGGGAAGATCGTGTGGCCAGTGCTGGCCTTGAGGCAATTATGAGGGAATACGCTTTTGAATTGGCAAAAGAGCCTGCAAAATCTTCTGAATCAGGTGCGTCAGAAAAATAAAGTCTTGCATGCTGGTTAAGATAACAATCTTTTCCCAATCAGATATTTAAAATAAGAATTTTTTAATCTTTGATTCCATCATTTGGTTGTTTCATCAATCTTAGATATCAGTGAATCTTATTAGTTTCTTGTTTTCTTCCATCTGCTACAGAAAGCGATAAGGAGAAATCACTTCCCAAAAAAGACAAGGATTTATTGATGCATGCAAAAGACACAGTAAGTACATTTTAGTGGAATGTTTCTACCCTGGCTAAAGATTTTGAGTAGCATATTTTTTTAAAGATGATGTGAATGTTTTCAGCAGTTTTTCCACGTTGTGATAGCCTGGATGCTCAGGAAGCAGGGATAGCTGGCATTAAGGGAAAACCTCATTAGAGTGGGAGATTTACAGCTACCTCTCGTGTTCACATTCTAACAGGTGTATTGTCTTTGGTTGTTTTGGGGGGGGTGGGGGGGGGTGTTTTTTGTATTTTTTTTTGGGGGGGTGGGGGGGGGGTGGGTGTCTTCTTTCTCAATTAGACATTCCATTTCTGTCTTTTCAATGGCAGTCAAATTAAAAACAGCTGGACATAAGCATAATGCTCACAGCATGGAAGTGGCTTGTGTTGTAAGCAATTACGGTGTTTCGGGTAGGGTTAGGGAGGCTAGTAGGGGACCATAGTTGCCTTAGGTGTAATGCTTTTTTCCGTCATGTGATGGTGGATGGACATCTTTGGGTGATCAGGAAGTCATTCAGTGAACAAAGGGCACCCATCATATGGAAAATTTGTGAAAGGTTATAAAACATTGTAGATGCCCAATGGATTACCACCTCCCTTTTCAGGACAAAAGGGCATTTTAGAGGGTTGTTCTAAGAAAAATACTTTCTTCACAGAAATCTTGGGCATTGAGACAGAGGGCATTTAGGCAAGAGGGCAATTAGTAGAGCTTGTCACATAGTGTTTGAAAAATCAAATGTTGTCTTTGTAAACATTTTCATTTAAAAGAAAAATACCCCAACTCAAGCAAGAATTGAATGAATTGTCCTTTTAATATATTGAACAATGAAAGTAAACTGGACAAAACATTTCAACTTAATAAAGAAAAAATATTCATGGTATGAGTAGGTCACAAGCTGAATATGTATATGTATTTTTCCTACTATTTCTGAAATTTCGATGTGAAACAACTTAAAGTCATTACATGTTTTGAAAGTTTAATTGTATATTTATTCGTAATTTCAAAGATAATATGTTTCCTTCATCTAATTCTTTTATGTATAAAATTATTTGTAGGGTCTTGATGACATGGAAATGGAAGATGAGAAACGAGAAATAATCAACAGAGAGATAAACAAATTTCGTGATAGGCACAAGGTGAGTGTGATCTGATTTGAAGAAGTGCCTTCGTTCATATTTTTGTTAACAGTTGACCTGAATGGCCCACAGATTTGTTTTGAGATGTTCCTGCTTTCTTCGTTCAAATGTGTCATGATATATAAATTAGATTTGTAGCCAGAAGTAATTTCTTAGAGAAAGCAAATTGTTCTCTTACCCTTCTTCAACTTCCATGTTACAACAAATATCAAGAGATCAATATAATTGCTCTCACTTATTTTCAGATAAAGCCTGACTGATATAATTAACATCAGAAGGTCATCTCATATTTAAATCATTATTGCCATCTTGACATTTCTGTGTTTATGTTTAACTTTTGTACGTTTTAAGACCATATAACGTTGTAACAATGACTCAAAACTGAAAGAGGCATTTTTTGTTACCAAAAACTTGCTAGATTCTGCTAAGTGACAAGTCTTCAAGAAACATGCATAATTTAAATGCTGCTGGTGGTAAGTGTTTGGATAAATTGTTAAACCAGTGATTATAGAGGCATGGTCATCTTGCGAGGGATACCAAGGATTCTGGTAATAATGTCTGTATCTCATCTATCATGACAGTGTTATTCTTTTCTTGCCTTGCTAGATCTGAGGAATGATAGGTACTTCCATTTCTGTCATAATTGATTTCATTATGTCAGTCAGCATATTTTCTGTTCCAACTCAGAAATCATCGTTTACAAATGAACCAATCATGACCTATTTATATCCACCTCTATTCATTTGGTCAGTGATCAAAAGATGTCACATAGGATGTCTGGCTCATCCTGGCTGTTGCTGTAAATGTGTCGCCAAGTTATGCAATGGTTTGACTCCGAATTTCACAAATCTGTGGGCTTATGCAAATCTTATGTTTTGGCAGCCGTTCACATTGAGACATAGGTTTATGAACAAGATTCAGTTTCTCTACTTTGATCAAAAGGATGAATGTAAACTCATTTATCAAATTTACATCCATTATGTTTGCAGAAAGACAAATCCTTTCTGATGTTTTAAGGATTTTCGTTTAGTTTTGTACGTTGTGTAATATACTTACAATTTCTGGAAATATATCTCAGAACGTGACTATCTGGCTCTATGGCCACCAAGTAAGTGCCTCTACCTATTTCTTTGTAAGAATTTAGTACCAAGTGGGTGCAGTTTTATAACAAGAGGTGAGTCACATATTTTGTGAAGAAACTGGCTGTCTTCTGTTTTTTATTTACCATTTTTGCATTGTATTTTATATATCGATGGTGTAGTAAAGAATTTGACCTGGAGCCTTCTTCTGATCAAGATGCTTGATTTACTTATTTCATACTTCAAGTTCCTTAAAGAATCAGTTATTTTTATTGTAACCGATACATTTTAAATAAAACTATTTTTGTTATTATTATTATTATTATTTTTATCATACATGTCTTCCAATAACACTTTATCTTTAATATTTTCACTACTCTATATTATATGACTATGTCGTGTGAATTATATTATTCTGCATTTATATCATTTAATGCCACCCTCCATTTTGCATCGGTGAGAATGCATAAGGATGCTTTTTAAAAAAAATATAATTGTAATGCAAAAGCAAAGAATCTGCTACATAGCCTATGTATATTTATAACTTAATGTTAGAATACTGAAGACTTTTATCCTGATTCTCTTAGACTAAAAGGTTTTTCACCTTATGCAAGGATTGAGACATTTTTTTCATTGTCACCTTCGAAGGCTGTGTGGGAGCCCCAACTTAAGTCAGCATAATTTATACTTTTCCTAAGAGGTAGTCTTAGTTTAGTGTAACAGAAACTCTTATGTCACGAGTAACAGATCGATTCTCACGCCAATGTTATAGACAGAAAGGATTGCTCGTGGCTTAACTCACACCTTACCATGCATGGAGCATCATCAGCAACAGGATGATTCAAAGCGAGGGCCGTGTTGTAAGCAAAAATGACCACATGTTTAGTTTGTGCACCTCCTGTAGATGACTCATTCTTGATCTTTTCAGTCAATGTTGTTTTTGTTCTCTTTGTTTTTGTTTAGTTTTTTTTTTTTTTTTTTTTTTAGGGGTGGGGAGGGTTCCTTTTTGTTTGTTTTTTTTTGGGGGGGAGGATGGGGGTCCCATTCATCCTTTTTTTTTATATGAAAATCACCCTTTCTGCTTTATGCTTGGGATTTGTTAACAATAAAATCATAAGAGTTAATCATGTCATTGACTTTTGTTTTTAAATTGTTTTTATTCAGGTTGGCTTTTTCCATTTCATATGTAAATTTTTCTTTCTTTGCTGCAGTGTACCTTAGATTTGTGACAGACAAGTAAAATTTTGTAAAGGTTATAATGAATTTTATTGACTAAAAGGCACTCTGCTTATGGGGATAATTTAAGAAACACGGAGGTATTATTGTGCCTCCCCCCTTTTTTCTTTTTTTTTCTTTCTTTTCTTTTTTTTTTTTTTTTTGACGTGAAAATGTTCTTTGCATGCATTCAAATGTTCAAAATGAGGGACAACAGAAAAAGTTCATCATGGTCAAGATTTTAGAGCATGCCATTATTTACATCATAAGTGTCTTGGTTGTGCAAAACAGAAAACACCAACTAATTAAGTATCTCTTTATAGAGATTATTTGACTCTGCATTTTATCATTGATTCTGCATTCACAGTTTTTTCTCTTCATTTTCCTACTTTTCCCCCTCACTTGGACCCCCCACAAACCCCTCAAAATACAGGATGACGATGATGACAAAGAGAAAGACAGCAGAGATAGAGAGCGCAGTATGGCACGAGAAAGAGAACGCAGACAAGAAGAAAAGAGGCACAGGGAGAGAATGCGTGAACAAAAAGACAGAGAAACATCTGTTAAGGAAAGAGCCAGTACAAGAATATCAAGATCAAAATCTCGTTCAGTTTCACCCGCCCCTAGCAGATCCAGGAGACGTTCAAGATCCAGAGACAGAACAAGTCGTGAAAGATCAAGAGAAAGGTATTTTTACTTAATTATAACATTGATTGATTAAGTAAATTCCATCAAGATTAAATACAATTTGTTTGGAGATTTTTAATGTTTGATGTGGCCATAATTTTAAAAGTTACCAGTAGGCTTTATTTTTGTCGTGACTGTAAAATTGGCTTTTGCAAAAAGTTCATTTTTGAAAAAAAAAAAATCATGTTGACTTAATTTTTTTTTTCATCTCTTCATAGGCGGAAGGAAAGGGAACTTGAAGATGAGGAAGAGCAATATGAAAGGCGCAAGCTAGAGAAGAAATTACGTGAAAAAGAAGCTGCTTATCAAGAGGTTTCAATTATTTCCCTTTTCTTTTACTTTTATCTTTTATAAGGGTTGATTATTCACAATAAATATAGTTTAACTTTTGTACAAACCAAAAGAAAAACATAATTTTGAACTGATGGGAGGTTGAATCTTTAAATGTATGAAATGTTATCAATACTAAAAGAGTTGCACTGGGATGGGGGAGTTACATCATCCTTGCATCATGTTTTCACTCATTCCATCTAACATATCACTGATGTATTTAAGAATTAAGGAACCATTTTGCAGTTCTCTGGTGGATGCTTGATTTTATAGGAGCTGTTTTTTTATGTTCAGCATTTGATTTCAAAATTACAGTTTGGGTTCTGTTTGTTAAATATGCTGTAAGCTATAATTTTATGTTGTCTGCCTCACCATGCATTTACTAGGGTGCTTGTGAGTTGGTACAGTCAAAAGGTTCTGATTTTAAAAAAATAAATTTTTATACGTTTTTTTTTTAATGATCTTTCTGCTCTAAATCATCAATAAGATTAAGTTTTCATGTCATGCACTGTTCATTCTGTATTTATCAGAGACTGAAAAATTGGGAAGGACGTGAAAGGAAAAAGTCAAGGGAGTATGAAAAGGAAAATGAAAGAGAGGAAGAAAGGAAAGTTGAAGAGGTAAGTTTTGAAATACAGTAGAACCACCCTTGGGAGAAAGGTAAATGTTTGTTGTAGGGAAGTGGTCTTTTTTTTAGAAAGTAATGTAGGGTTATCAAAGCTTTCCCCTCTCCTACTAAGACGTAATCTTATGCTTTTGTAAGCATCAACAGGGAGGAGAATGGCTAGAATATTTCAGTGTATTGTCATTTTAAAATGAGGATAGATTCTTGCTCATATTGCAAATTTGCATAGGCAGACTGCTATTGATTATTCAAGAAATCTCCCATTTTTGATGGGCAGATGCTAAATTAACTCATTAAAAACCTTCGCTTCCTTTAATAAAAATGCTTCAAAAGCTTGCGGCCCACTTCAAACTGGGGTCCAAACGCATAATGTAGCCACATATGCAATAAACTTATGCGAGACGGTCATAGATTGGTTGGGTGTGAAACCATTGACTTCCCAATCAAAAGGGAAATGAACAACGTCGATGACTGTCTTGCGCTATTCACAATTCTTGTGGCAGACAGACACGACCCCGGGTGAACAGAGATCAGACTATTGAACTGAATGACGCAATATTTCTCGTCGGCTTATCGAGGATGACTGACAGGGACAGTGGGCAAGCTCCTATCATTAATCTGCTGACTTGCACGACCATCCCTTAGAGACTTAGTTCCCTTGAACCACAATGCTAGGAAGCACGGTAGGCCGACAAGGGGGAGGGACAAAGAGAAACAATCGTATGACTTGTCTTGGTAGACTGTTGATTGGCCGCTTTTGCAACCAATTATCATTTAGTCTATCACCGGGCATCTACGCGAAGGGTTGTCAGTGATTTAAGTACATGCTCCATACATTCAATAATAATTACATGTACACATATGTGCCATATTGCTCCCCTTGCTTGTGCGTTTTTTAACCAGCTCTGTCTATTATTAGTGAGGTAATAGCCTGTTTCCTTTGTCACCAGACGGGTGGGTTATAAGGTGGAGTCTTTTCTGTTATTCATCTTATTAACCAATGGGGCCATACAAAATATCAAGAACGACACCTGTCAGGTCAAAAGTCACCATGGGCCGATCTCATTTTATACGTTTAGCGGCTGCTACAGCTTTTCAGTGACAAACATTTATTGGCGCAGTTGGTAATGGTCGTTGTAGAGACTGTTTTGGGTGGTTGCTGTCAGTTGTTGATGGTCGTTGTTTGGAGTGGTTTTATATATAGATATAAATATAGTCTTGAACATACAGTGTAGCATATTCGTTGAACTTTTTAGAGAAACAGAAATAATTCGAGGAATCTGTAATTCGAGCAATACGTGAAAGCACAAGGTGATAAGGGAAACCCTTATGCAAGTAAAGTAGGGTAATTTAATATTGTAATTATGTTCCTTGTATATCCTTCTACTTCAGCAAGGATTTTTATTGTTTGTTTTTGTTTGGGTTTTTTTGTTTTGTTGAGTTTTTTTTTTTTTTTGTTTGTTTGTTTGTTTGTAAGAATGGTTAATTTTCTTTTCTCTGCCATTTTCTTGTGGAACTACTGGTATTGAGGATTGATGAGTCAATATGTAAGCAAGGAAGAGTAGATCAATCTGCTAATAATGGGCTACAACTAGGCCTTCACACGCATAATGTACTAGTGCCAGTACTATCATGGGCATTGTCCTATCGTATGTTGGCATAGCGTAGGCTATATTTTTAGTTACCAAACACCATCATGACGACAATTTTGAGGTATGGATAGTCTGATAGACCAGGGGTGTGTTTGGGTTTTACTACTATCAGTATTATTGCTACTGCTGCCTAGTGGGCTTTTCACTCGACATCTACTGAGCTACATAATGATATTATGTCAGCATAATGTGGGCTATTTTTTGTCACAGGTTTGTGGACTTGTCAGACTACTAAGATGAGAAAAATTGCTTGCACTGCTTGAGGGATCGATGAGCAGGTTCAACAAATGCATGAAAAAAATGTAAAGAAAATGTAGGAAAATATTCGGGACAATGCAGTTTGTTTGGGGAATCCGTGAATTTGACGAACGCATACTGCACTGTATATTCAACATCATAATATGAATAGTTTTCTTTCTGAATTCAGTGTTTGAGGAGGATAGGCTTGTCCAAACATGTTTGGGGCCGAAGTACCAAAGAAAAAAAAAGAAAGGAATAAAAAATATGTGAATTCCTTTCCTTTGATTTTATTTTAGAACAATACTGTGCTCTATTCAAAGAAGCTGGGGAATCCTCTCTTACATATACACATTTTCTGCTCAGAGGCTGAGAAATTGTAATTTTAAGTAGAACTACAATACATTATAGAAGAGCAGTGGACATAATTTGAGATGGAGCGTATTTGAGACTGAAGTGACAGTGCTGAAAGTCATGTAGTTTATATAACAAAAGATCGATAAGAGCAAGATTGCGTGCTTGAAATCGAGTTGTGCTTATCAGATGTTTCAACTGTATAATGCCACAAATTTCAGTTTTACAGTTTGCTATGTATGGGGAGTTTTGTGTGTAAATCAAAAAAGACTTTTCTCTGATTTTGTTCTTTTTCTTCCACCATTTTAAAGGGCCGGGAAGCAAGACGCTTGAGGGAGTTTCTTGAAGACTATGATGACTTAAGAGATGATCCTAAATTCTACAAGTAAGAATTGTTTTCAAGCAACATAAGTTTCAATAAAGAGATTCCAAGTTGGTGCAAGCAGCCGTTCATTTTCTTTCCATTGCGAATTAGTACTTAAGTATATTGTTACATTTCATAGCTGGTGTATTTGTATTCTTTATTATTGAGAATAGATGGAGAGTACAGCGAAGAAAGATCTTTAAGGGGGGCCCGACAAAGGTGTGTATTGTTGCCAGATTTGTTCAACCTTTACAGTGAAAACATGCTGAAAGAGATTGAAAACATCAAATATAACACAATATAAACAATCTGAGGTATGCGGATGACACTATGTTGATAGCACAATCTGTAGAAACCCTCCAACATATGCTTAATACTATGTATGGTAGAAACAAGCGAAAGACAGGGACGAACTTTAAACATCTCAAAAACGGAAAACATGGCAATATCCAAAAATTCCAAAGCTCCGACATGCAAGATACAAAGTCTTGGTATGCCAGTCAAGCAAGTTAATGAATTCAAATACCTAGGTTACTTGTTGTCACCTGATCGTACTTGTACTTGTGAAATGCAAAGGTGCATAATCGCAGTCAAAATCATATTTAAAATACTATCAGCAATTAAAACCAGCAGAAACATTAAAATGGACACCAAATTCAGAATACTAAAAATATGTTTGGTTGATTCTCTTATACGATGTATGTGCTGGGCAATCACCAACAGCATGAGGAAGAGACTTGAGGCAATGGAAATGTGGTTCCTGAGGAGGATTCTGAAGATATCTTGGACAAAAAAGAAGTCAAATAAAGGGGTACTAGAAATGGCAAATATAGAAAGATCGCTTATATAAGCAATATGAACAAGACAGATGGGACTCATGGGCCATGTCTACAGAAAAGGTGGAATCGAACAGTTTAGTACGACGGAGAAGATTGAGAAGAAGCAGAGGATGGCAGCGAGAAACTACGTGGACAGCCTGAACACCTGGGCAACATCAAAGTAAATGAGCAACGACGAATTCATGAATGCCTTGAATGATTAGCCTGCTGTACTCTTGTTAGACAGTGGTACTGCAATCTTGAAGCCCCCTAATTGAACCTGTAGCTTCCTGTTATGTTCGGATCCCTTAGCCTTTGTTTTGCCAAGACCTGTCAGCACGGCAGCAAGTTGACACACGGCAGCAAGTTGACATTTCCTGTGAGGGTTGACTCTCTTAGCCTGTGATCAGCGTTTGTTCACTACTGCATTTTGGTTATTCACATCTGACCTCTATATCTAGAAGACATTCTCCTATCCACATCCAATGGACACAACATTTATCCCTCACAGAAGAAAACAAAAAATGTCAGGATAGGAAATGCCCCAGAAAGGTGGATATCAAGAAAGAAAGAAAGAAAGCAAGCATGTTTAATAAAGTGAGCTTGGTATATGATATTTTGTCTTTAACCACCAGCTTCTCAAAGCCCTCATAAAAAGATATTTTTCAAATATTTAAGAAAGAACTGTACCTGGGCTCAGTTCTAAATAATTCTCATCAAAAATAGTCTTTAAAATCACCAACAAAGCTTGACATACTAGTAGATCTATCCCATCAGAAAGTAGTTTTAAAAGATTTACTTCTTGGTTTAGAATGATGGTATTTTGATTTCATAAATTATGGAAAATGAAAACACAGCTCTCTTAGCTTC
>JBCJKE010163582.1:0-10454 GCA_039654525.1 Melibe bucephala
ATGCCCTTAAGGCCGTCAATAACATTCGTATTGGGAATGCCCCTCCAGTGATTAGCTGGATGCATAGTCAGTCCGTTATCAGTCCCCAATGATCGTCAAAGTGCCTGAAACGTTTGGTGTGTAGAACGGCCTCTTTTGGGAATCACTTTGTCGCATCAAACAGATTTCAATCTGATACTAGATTGTGTGAAACGTGGACAACGCTTCTGTGTTGTTAACAAGATTTCATGTGCACCCATAGCCATTTAAATTAGTATTAAAGTATGTAAATTCATTAAAAATTACTATAACACACTCAGCCCATAGGCATTTCATACGGTGGCTCTATAAAAATACAGCTTTAAAAGTCAAGAATCGTTGTGGAACAAAGGCGCATCATATAATACGCCTCTTGTCTTCGATCCAATAGGCGTAATATATGTTCCGCCTGTGTTCCATTATGAAAATTCTTTAAATTCATGATACGCCCAAAACTTAAACTCAAATTTTGACTTTATTTTCAAAGATATCAAATTGATGTTTTAACATAACATGCCTTTGATCATTACAATTCACTGGTTCGTCTGAGTGACAAAGGCGTATCATATGATACGCCCCCATTCCATCACGCCCGCGATATATGTGTGTGTGTATGTGTGTGTATCTTTAATGTGTGCCTAATTATTGCCAATAGCTATAAATGGTATCATTTGCTTTTCCTCCCAGCTTTAAAGGTTTTTTTGGTGGGCAGGGTCTCGAAGCTGTTGAGCAATGGTGTACTTCAATACACCAACCAGCAGATGATCCTGATCAACTTATCCTTGGTTCATCTCAGAGCAAGCTAACAATCCTCGAACTCAGTTCTGATCAAATGGTAAGAAAATTAACCTAATACCCTAAACAAATATCTAAACCTGCTCAAACCCTAAACAGTAAAGAAGATTAAAAGGAAAATTAGAGAGGTGTATGATCATTGATACTGAGAATACTTTTTCATTAAATTTGCTTATCAGTTGTGTTTGAAATAATTCATCATACAGAAATTGGGGGGAAAAACAACCCTTAACCTAAAATTATCCCAACTCTTTCCATTTATGTCTATCTTAGTAAGACAGTGGACAATGAACATGAGCCAAGACCCAAAAAATGTTGTGTTCATATTTTAGTCATTATTGCATTATATTTAGTACAGAAATCCCTGACCATTTCTTTTCATCATGCAGAGTGTTGTCAACAAAAAAGAAATTTGTGTGAGAATTGAAGAAAATGAAATGGAATCTGTCAAATTCCTTCACTCGAACTGGATAGATTGTGTCACCAGGGTAGGAAAAACTATGTTTGTTGGTGATTCCTGTGGGAAAATCACTATTCTCTCTCCAAAGGAGGAATGGTCTGAGAAGGTATTTTTAAAGCACTTTTTTTCTATACTCTTTCACATAAAGGCTATTCATTTCACTTAAAGGCTACTCATGAATTATGGTAGTCTGTGGGCTGCTGGTTACCAACTTCTCCAATAATGTGACTCAAAAGGAATGATTCCCACCTGACGAAGAAATTACCCTTGAAGGGTAATTATGTGCAAATGTATGCATACACTGCTGTATGAACCAATATCTCAGAGTCTGTCAAATTAAAAACCGTAGAATTTGTTGGTTCTAGTAATAATATCTATAACAAATTGTATTTTACTTGTTTTCTAAAATCAAGTACTATATCACAGAGTTATCGCCCTTGAAATCTTACTATTGTGAAAATTTATAACAAGCTTTTCCACATAAACCAATATTCTGTCATCTAATCGTGCATAGAAATACCAAAATATATTTTAAATACTTCTAACTTTTTTTTTGACATTATGAATCCCTAGAAATATATAATCTACTTGTTTACCAAAATTTAAGTGTGCAATGACAGATGTATAGGCTTTGAATACACAAGCTCTATTATACATGTTTAGTCTTCTGGGAAGGGGGGGGGGGGGTGGGGGTGTACTTTCCACCCTGTCCCCTATCTGGAATTTGGGGCATCCAATGTTTCTGATACTAGTACATGTAGAATACTAGCATACCCTGGGAGTATTATTTTGCCTTTAGGTGTCACCACCATAGAGTCCCTGGAAAGATCATTTAAGGGCGCATTTTTAATGTTAAATGTCCCAAACTGAGATAGATTTAAGACATATTTGAAAAGTCAATTGACTTCAAAGAATGTTATTTAAATTATTTTCATTAAATAAAACAAAAACACAAATATTATACATAATGGTTAATGATCTTCTACATATGAGGAGAAAGCATTCTTTATTCTCATCGTGGTCCAAACGTCTAAATAACACCAAAGAAGGTGCTCCAAAATACTTTGGACAATATTTTTATTTGACGAAAGCTTAATTTTGATTAAAATGTCCCATCATTCCCCAATTTTCAGAAAGCTGACTAATAATATATACTGAGTACCTGGCAAGAGTTTGTAAATAGAGGGCGGGAAAGTTTTTTTGCCATTGATTGGAAGTCTTAAATGTTGCCTTTCCCCAAACATATATATGCTATAAAATGCTCAAAATCAATTTCAACTAAAATCACCAAAATTGTATTTTTTTATTGGAATTTTTACTTGAAAATGTGTATTATGTAAAAGCAATCTAAATAGAGACATAATAGATTATTTTCCCATTAAATTTTTTTTAATTTTGATATTTTTCACAAGTGGATTAATACCTTTTATTGTACTTTTTATTTTCAACCTGATGTGAAGAACATACAAAATTTGCATTAATCTGAAGCCCCAGTCAAAACTGAAGATACTGATATAAGATGTGACAAAGAAATTATTAGATCTAATGTACTAGATATAGACAAATTATGAAAGCCCCAAAGAAAATATTTACAAATACAGAGGGAAGAATTTCATAAAGAAAAATAGGAAATATATGTCCACTGAGAATTGAACCCGGAACAGTGACACCGAATCGTATTGCCGAGGCAAGCAGAACATTCTTACCACAAAGCCAATCGCTTATAATTCAGCCCCTTGAAGTCAAAAATGCTTGGAATATTTGAAAATATTAAGGAGAAGCATGAAGAATATTACAGTGCAGCTTTAAATAAGTATTGGCATTAAATTTTTTACAGTCTCATTAGCCAAAAGATGTTGAATTCTATTAATTGCTACATATATTCATTTAAAATGAAGTTCCCAAGTGTGACCAATTTTTCTGACATGATTTTTGATGCATAATCAAGAATCAAGATATGCATCTAAATTTCTATCATCCTATATGATGAGAACATGTCAACATGTTGTTGTTGTTAATTCTGTTTTTTACTAATACTTACTAATAAGTTGTACTTTTTTTGTCGACAATTTGTCAAAAAATTTACTGCCAATGTCATTTGCAGATATTATTTCATGTGGGATTGTTACTTCTATTTTGTGAGTGGGCCATTTCATATATTTTCTTGTATCTCGTAAAGCATGTTCGAGATAGATGATAAAAAGGACGGGGCTAAGACTATCTCCTTGAGGTGTTCCGATGTTTCCATTGAATGATTTGGAATAACTTGTGCCTTTGATTCTGAAACTCAGAATTCTCAGTCTTGCTGAGAAAGAATATGATTATGTGTTGTTTATTTTCATCTATTATTTTTGAAAGTATGTTGATCAAAGTATCTCTTTTGATTGTGTCAAACACTGCAGACATATCCAAGCCAGTAAATTTGACTTCTATTCTTGATTGAGTTGTCTTGCCAGCTATCCATCTATGTGCCCATATTGCCTCCATCATACTTCGATAATGGTCTGAAGCTGTTTGGACTATTTTTTAAATATCACCATCATGTCTGGGACAGGCATTTACGGCCATTGGCTATCCATCCATCTCTTTCATTCGAGGTATTCATGAATTCATTGTTGCTCATTTTCTTTGATGTTGCCCAGGTGTTCAGGCTGTCCACATATGTTTCTCACTGCTGTCCTCTGCTTCTTCTACTCTCGATCTCCCTGTCATACTAAGCTGTCTGATTCCACCTTTTCCATAGATATGTCCCATGAATCTCATTTGTCTTGTTCATATTGTTTTTTAATAAGTTAGTGGTCTTTCTATATTTGCCATTTCCAGTTCAGTAGTTTTCGCAAGAGTGCCCGTTTTGCCTATGTTCCCGCTATTTTGACAAAACTGATTTTTTACTATCAGAATAGTCACTCTAAGTGCCCGCCTTCAAAAGCGATCTGCCTTCTTTAGTGCAATTGTCTGGAATTTGCTAGGGTGTCAAAAGGCATCCCTCCCGTTCACTTTTCCCACCCCTTAGAGTCTGGAACAGGTTACAAATGAATGCCCTCCATTCAAATTCGTTAATGTGCCACAAAAGGTGTGGCCTGGACTTGAACGTCAATGAGACATGCTCAGCTGTTCAATGATGCAAGACAACCCATGCCATGTCTTAACAAGGTGGTTGGTCAAAATGAAAGACTGTCTACAGATTTATGCAACACAATACACTTAGAAGTCCCTCTATGTCACGACAAAATGATCACTCTCTGGCTGTGAACAGGGGTGTCTTTGAACTTTTTGAAATTGACGGCATGGCTCGTAAACTTGTAAGTGATTTAAAAACTCAGCGAGATAATCTTTGTCCACACATGACTATCACGTTCCAAAATGCGTTGTAAACTTCATGAGATTTGAAAACTCAAGTTAAAGATAGTGAAAATCAGAGCTCTTCGGAGCCGCAAGGTCAGTATAGCCTGAGTGCCTGCTCCACCTAAGTGCCGGGCACAAGTGAAAATACTTAACACCCATGATACCAATACTGTCACAAAACTTAAAAAAGAGAGAAATTATGTTTTGCACAAATCAAAGAAAAGAGAATGGGAAAGAGCTTGATGCATTAGTACAGGATATAATTAATGCTTGCAGTGATGGATGGATGTTCAAAGCTGTACGACTTTCAAATAGAAAAGAATTGGAAAATCCAATGGTGGAAGATGACCGTGACAAAATAATAGTCAATCCAAAGTCCTGGAAATAAAATAAAAATATTTGGAAGCCAAATTAAGAGATAACTAAAGCCAAGATATCGGCAGTTTCTCAGGAGATCCAAGACCACTACACCATCCTATAACAAAAGCAGATATAAGGACATGCATCAACAAATTAAATAATGTGAGGGCTCCAGGAGATGACGATATTTTTGGAGAATTCCTAAAATACACACCACCACAATTAGATGAACAGTTGACAATTATACTTAATAAAATCTTTGAATCTCATGAACACATAAGTAACGGATAATACTGGCGTTACCAAAGCCTGGAAAATGAAAAGGTCTTCCCAAAAGCCTCAGACCTTTTGCACTCTTAACAAACAACATTGAGAAAAACACTGTCACTGATTGTTTTAAACAGAATATGACCACAAGTTAAAAACTATTTTGTCACATAGTCAAAATGGCTTACGATCGTATTGAAGTATAACAGAGGCACTATGGGCACACAGATGGATAGCTCCTAAGACAACTCAATCAAAAATACAAATTAAAATTACTGACTTAGATATATCTGAAGCGTTTGATACAATCAAAAGAAATACAATGATTGACATACTTTAAGAAATAATAGACGAAGATGAACTACATATAATAAAATTCCTTTTCAGCCAGACATCATTGAGTCTCAGAATTAAAGGTGCAAGAAATACCAAATCATTCAAAAGGAAATATCGGAACACCATAAGGAGATAGCCTTATCCCGTATTGTTTATCATCTATCTCAAACATGGCGAGATGCAAGAAAATATATCAAATGCCTCACTCACAAAATAGAAGTAGTAATCCCATAGGCAGTATGTTCATTGACGTAGAGACCATTCAAGATGTCCTGAAGTACAACTTATTAGTAAGTATAGTATGAAACAGAATTAACAATAATATCACGTCAAGATGATGCCTTGAAAGATGTTAAGAAACTAGGCTCACTACTCGGTGACAGAAAGGGTCTTAAAAACAAGAAACAACTTTCTAAAGTAGCTCTATTATGTACACCAGTGCAACATGGGGATTAATGAAAATGGATGAAAACAAACTGGACACCTTCCTCAGATTGCCACTGAAAATGGTCCTAGGAATAAGATAGCACAGTATTAAAAATGCAGTGAAAAACCATTTTCTCTCCAAATCATAGAAGCACACTGGAAACTATTTGGCCATGTCTTGAGGCACGACCCAAAAATTCCATCTAACAAATCCATGAACCTCTATTTTACTGATGTGGGACCAAAATATGTACGACGTCCAGTCACCACACTGCCTTTAACACTTAATGATCTCAAAAGAATGCCGGATGAAAATATAAAATTGCCATCTTATGAAGACCTCAAGACCATTAAAGAAATTGCAATTAATAGACAGAAATGAAGAGTCTTCTGTAGAAAAAGGAGAGGAGCTGCCATGGCTGCAAAGTGGGATGACTATGCTAGTGTACGGATTTAAGTCAGGTAAGTCATATATTTGAACTTCTAGAAAATTTTACCCAACCTGAAGAAATATGGGAGGAGACGAAAGAGTCAATTAATGAAGCTATGACTGAAAAAACCCTGAAAAAGAATATTATAAGAAACAGATGACAAATGACATTCACCTGGAACATCATCAGCCAACGCACAAACCCCACCAACCCCACTCTACTCCAGGTAGGTGATGATGCTGCCATCATGAGTCTCCTACCTGGCCCTATGGTTTTCTGTTATGGCAGCAGTATTCAATGCTAAAACCTAAGGCAGGAGACCAAAAGGCAGACCTCGTAGAAGGTAGGAGGAATATTTAAAAGAGGCTCTAAAGAAGAGAAACTTATCTCTAACAGAAGGAAACAGAAAATGTCAGGATAGGGAAGGCTGGAGAAAGATCATTTCGGAAACTTAAATGCCATACACTGAAAGGTAAAATGGATATCAACAAAGAAATAAAGATCTTGGGGAGTGAAGATCTAGTCAATATAAGTGTGTTGAATGAATGATGCTGCTGTGATCAAAGCAGAACAACTTGACGCAAGCATAGTTCACTGTGGTTGGCCAAAAAGAAAGGTGTGGTGGGTGTGTAGAAAGGGGGGTTGTCAGTAGTAAAACAGTGTGGTGACTGGTGAAGGGCATCATCACATGCTTAGAGTGACACACTATGGGAACATAATGCCTTGTAGTAGGTGATCCTGACTACACATGGCAAGTCATGACATGGCACGGTGTGTGAAATCTCTTATTCTAGGAGGCAGTGGTGTGATGCATTTGTGTACCTCTTCACCACCCCTTCTCCCTTTTTGTGCATAGACATCTTTTTAATTTAAACATGTGTGCGTCCCATGGCTTGCAGCGGCCCTAAGCTCTGTTGGTACAAGAAAAGTTGGGAATACTTGGAAAAAAAAGTTTGCGTTTATCGCTGGTTTCGATACGGGTAAACAAGATCTAGTAAGTTTTGAGTTTGTGTTACAGAATATTGCATTGTTGAATAAAGAAGAAAAATATTTGGGGATTCGTGGTCAGTTATCTTAATGGCCAAATTGGTGTAAAATGGGTTCATGTAAGATGAATTCAACTGTATCACATAAGAATATATACATAAATTATATTTTTAAATGTTCAGTTATACCACCTATAACATTCAGGAGCAAAAAACGGACAATACGTTGAAAAAGGCATGATACATATATAAAAATGACAATACATGTATCTTATTTGTCCACATATTGAAATACTGGTATGATTTTGAATTACAAGAGGTTTCATAAGTATACCTTTTGATTAGGTTGGTGACTTTCAGGTGATTAAATTGTGTTTCTCTTCTGTTCTTTTCCATTTTTAAATTTAAACTATAATGTGAAAAACAAGCATGGTTGTAGTCTACTATTATTTGTTATATTTCAGGCATTTCTGTTCATTTCAAATGTATTATTGTCTTTGCTGTACATCATTGATGCCAGTCAACCACTAATTTTTTATGGTATTTCTTCTCCAGGTTCATACTGCGACTGTGACATCCATTTCAGTTATAAGAGGCATTGTCTTCTCTTCATCCTTGGATGCAACTATCAAAGTATGGAGATATGAGGAAAACAATATGATCAAACTTATTCAGGTAAATGTCTTGATTTGCATTATGCAAAGGGAATTACAAATTTGTCAGGAACTGACCAACCTATAAAATATTCTTTTTTGATATGTATTGCCTACAATCTACCAGATGTGGATTAGAGAACAGGAACCGTTTTATTGTAAGCCATTCTGACATATGTGGTCTGAGAGGGGCACATACCGATCTTTGTACAACGCATGTTTGCAGAATTCAGGGTGACAGTGAACGCAGACTGTTAAAATTCAATATTCTGTAGATTACTATGGTCAGTACGATTCAAATAAATCATACCTCATGAAAATCAATCCAGAAATGAGTGAGTTAAGGCCAATCATATAATTGGCCAAACCCTTAAGTCGCTCCATCACTATGGCGTTGTACTGACGATTTGTATGATCTAGCAAAGGCAGTGCTAAAAGTAATATCAAGCGCACCAGGTTTTGACTTCATTTTACTTGACATGGCAATATCTTATTATTTGATATTTATCATGGTTTCGTCAAATGATCATCACAGAGTAAGAAAGGAATGGGTGCACTATAACTCAGGATCCCTCAACATCTAAAAAACCCAACAAGAACTGAAAATTCAAATCAAGAACTGTGAAACTGAAAAGGAAAAATCGCTCTGAAAAGGGCACAGAAACAAAACACTTTACTTGATCACAAAACAGGTGCTTTGGCGAAGAAATGATGAGCTTGACAGAAAAGTTGATAATAATGATATTAAGTAGAGGAAATTCCATGATCAATTCTATTAAGCTATACAAATGAAGCCATTTGAAAATCGTTATGGTGAAGATGCAGAAGGAAGGCTTGTGGCCAATTCAAATGAGATGTTGACTATTCTTTTAACTATTTTGAAACAAAATGTTAAAGACAGTAATAATATTACAAATGTGCCACCATTCGTAGGACTGCCAAGATCACTACTAAAACAACCAATAACAGCTGCAGAAAGTAGGAAATACTTTGTCGATTCAATAACAAAGCTCTAGGCAAGGATGAGATGTATCCAGAGCTCATAAAATATTGATCTCATCTTTTGGATGAGACCATAGCATATTCAATCAGCTAAACACTTGGTAACCGCACAGATAAATTCAGGAGGGTTGGCAGCCATGCAAAAGCCTGGAAAATAAAATGGCTGACAAGAAACCTAAGACCAATAATGCTTCTTAATACTCTGCAAAAAGTCCTTTCCATAAGCATCCTCAACTGAATAAGACCAGAAATAGAAACATACTTGTCTAAAGTTCAAAGTGGATTTAGACCATAAAAACACAGCCAATGTGGTATGGACCACAAATCTGTCATACTCCGACAAAACATGTTTTTCTCAAGACCCACATTTTCAAGATATTCATGTTTTAGTTTTTTTTGTGTATATAGTCAAGATAATTCATTGACATGCCATTTAAAGTTCATAAAAATGATAAATGTATTGTTACAAATCACGTCATTGTTATTGAAAACTATTGAAAAATATAGCCAAATAGAGAAAAGTGTGTTTCGTCGGGGTATCCTGAGAAAAACATGTCCAAGTAAATGATGTACAGTGGAGTCCGCCTAAAGTGAACACGCTTAAAGCGAACAATCGGTTAATGTGAACGATACTCTGTGGTCCCGATTGAAACGCTATTTGTTTAAGTAAAAAAAATACCGGATAAAATGAACAGGTTTCATGGGGAAATCGGATAAAGTGAACGCCCAAAATGAGTGAAAGCGGAGAACGGACCGACCATGTCACTGTCGCCATGCTGAGAAAATAAAATCCCCTGCCTCGGGCACCGGTTGACAATGACGATGACAGCGACCAGAAAGAAAGAGCTCTAATCTAAGTTCGCCCGCTGCGTTGTCCCCCGATCCCACCTCCACCTTAGACCCATCCCTATACGTAGCTTCTGTTTCTAGTTCTAGGTCTCCACCTTACCCTGTGGTGCGTTCCACTTACTTGTGCACATCAATAACACTAACACAGCAAACTTTCCACAACATTCACACTAGCCATTATAATATATAGTGCGAGTAGCATCTGACACCAAAGGGTGGTGTGCGGTATAAAAAATTCCCCCCTATGTATGGAAAAGGTAGCCTAGATCTTTAAAATTCTACAATGAGCAACGCGAACAGGCTAAGCATTAGAATGAAGTGTCATGCAGGTCATAAGGTCACCTAAACGCCGGTTGAATGAAACTTACATAGCCTAGCCAAGGTATCAAACGACGGGGTTAATCACAAGTCAATGACCCCTTTCTTAGAATCGGCATGTTTTGTTATCTTTTATAAGAAAGGGGGTGGGGTTGTTTTTTCCTTTCATGCAGCAACATAAGGATAGGGCTTAGATGAGAGGATACAC
>JBCJKE010163693.1:0-10452 GCA_039654525.1 Melibe bucephala
GAGGGGGGGGTTGTTTTGTTTTGTTTTAGTTTCTTTTTTATTTTTTGACATTAAGCAATTTCTCAAATTGTCCTTATTGATTTTATTCTAGCTATTTTTCAGGAATGAATACTTATTCTGTGCAATGCCCTTAATACATGTTTGGTACTTTTAAGCACAAGTATTATATGTCTATTCATAATATTCATTATTTGCAGAAGGATTTTGTATGAAGCCTCTAAAAAGTTATAAAGTTCTGTCTGGATTTCTGAAAGCAAGTCTTAGTGCTTTCATTATTTTCTCAATGGAGATGGCAAAGTCTAAACACTGAATAATCAATGTTGAGTGTCAGTATTTAATAATTGCAATAAAAATGAGGTGGAAAAATATCTTTCTTTTATTATGTGATTTTAACAAGAATTCTCAAATAATTGTAAATCTTTCTTCACAGAGCATGGGCAAGTCTCTTCGGATGAAAGATTATGTTGATGAAGCAATGTCATTGGTTGCAAAGAACAGATGCAAGGATCCCATATGTGAAACTCAAATGTGGAAATTGAAACATAAATTGGATCTTGCTCTACTGAAGATAGAAAATCTTGAAAGTCAATTAAGGTACTAAATTTTAATATATCATCTCTTAATTAATGATTTAATTAGATGATGCTATGATTTGAGGAGCTAAAACTGTTCTGAATGAAATATTACTTCACTGTTTTGAAAAATAAATAATTGAGCAAATCAACTCAATTTTTGAATCAATTAATGGCCAAACAGAACATAAAAACTGTTGCCACTTGATGAAAAATACATGTAACGATTGCCATCTTCAAATGTAGATAATCATTTATATTCATATTTCCGTAGTACACTCAGATTACGGAAAAAACTCCCAATTCAAGTAAAATACAGCAAAGATGCTGAAGACTTCTCTAAGAGAAACTTAGCTTTGAAGCACTGAGATCAATATACTAGAGGTAATTTTCAGCATGTTGACCATAATACTCAGTCTTCAAAATAGCTAACAAACTCACTAACACTGACACTAACACAAAGATAATATATGCACATGTAACTCAGCTTTTTACATTTCTTTTTGCACATGTTGTGGATGAGGGATGGTCTTTTATTTAAATGAAAATTGGTACTGAAAACGTTTGAGAAGAAAAAAAAGATGGATTTTCTAACTTCTTGGCAGATTGTTATTCATTTTTTATTTCTCGATTCTTCACTTTTGGAAGGTTTGCACAAATTATTAACATTCAAATCTAATCAGGAGTTTAAATCATATAATTTGAATGGCGGCATGAAAAATGAAACGATAGCCCTTTCAACTCATATATGAAAAATTCCCATATATTCATTGGAGAGGAACTTTTAATATTCTTCTTTCTTTTTTATTTTCATTTTCTAGTTGATTCTTTAGTTTTGGAACAACTATTATTGTTTCAAATGATTTCCCAATCTCTGTTCAAAGTTACATTAAAAATGCTTTTATTATTTCTTTACAGTATTATTTTTGCTTCTTTCTTCAAATTTTAATGTATGTGAATTGGGTAGTTGGAGGTTTGAGGGGAAATTTGTCAATTTTGATTTTGTCCTTGTTTTTGTTTTGTCTTTTGGGGGTTTTTTGTGTTTGGTTGTTTTGTTTTGTTTTGTTTTCTTTGTTTTTTGTGGTTTTTTTATTGTTTTTTTTTTATATTTTGTTTTTTGGGGGTTTGGAGGGAGGGTTGTTTTTTGTTTTGTTTTTTAAACTATTTTTCAACCTTCAACATTGTGATAATTTGTTATGCTAGAAAACATTGAATTTTAAAATATTTCTATGAGCATAATAATTTGAATTTGTTTCCTTCTATTTTCTTTTCAGTGATGCACCTGTAGAATCCAGCTCCACCAGATTAAAGTCTATAATATTTGAGGATAGCTCTGAACGTCTTCCTAATCACAAATCAGAATGCTCTGCAAGTAGGGGTCCTGACAATTATTATGCTAATAATGTCGGCAACCACAATTCAAAAAGACAGAGAAATCCACTGGTCAATACTAAGGCCAACACGACGAGCAACACTTACACATACAAAACCAATATTATCCCTGAAGTGACTTTTCCCCATGACAAGCATGGTGATTCCTGCTGCATTCATGACAATCCTTGTCCCCCAGATGATTTTGGAAACTTCATCCAAAATCTGAATCTGGAATCATTTAACAGAAAGGGGCTAGACATTGACCAGCCATCCAATCGTGTTTGGCCTGGTGATTTCAACGCTCCTCAAAGCAACCAAAACTGTGATGAAAAATGTGACGAGTGCATTGCTCTCAATCTCATAGATGAAGTGGACAGTGAATGCGAGAGCACCCAGAGCACAGGAACGACGTCTTTAGGAGCAAATATAAGTGGGAAGCTATCTCCCTGGTCAGGCTTAAAACGCTCTCCAAGCTACACTTCTGCTATTGGGGGAAGCTTTGGATCAGATGTGGATTCAAACAGATCTCCAAATATGAATCGATATCGTCAGTATGATGGAAAAACATACATGGGTGTCGGTGGTGTTACTTTATGAAATTTTGTATGCCTAAATAGTGATATGTGACAGAGTCAAGTCGAGGCCAATCAGCAACCAATGTTTCTCAGGGAGTACAAGGGTTTCAGTCAAGCAGTCTGTAGTGATATGGAATATATGGATAGGGAATAAAACTATTGGTTTGTGTTTTAAAAATTATATTACTAATTCAGTTATAGTCTACAGAATAAAGAAGCAAAGAAGGAAGAATATATTCTCCTGCATCTCTATATATATCTACATTTATCACAACAACAAAAAACAACAAACAACTGAAATTTTTTATTTTCTTTTCATTTTCATCATCTATACTGATAGATCAAGTAACATTGTAAAATTATTTGGAAATATTAATTTATTCTTGGAGGTCAAATTGTAATGTACTTTTTAGAGTCATTATACATTTCTTTTTCATATTTTTACATTTTAAAGTAATTGTGAAGACTTCTATTTCACAATAAGGAAAGTGGTTAGATCTCAATGCAAAATGCAAATAAAAAAAAACATTTTATTTATCAGAGCATGATTTAATGGCCAAAACACCAATGTTAATAGTTAGATTTATTCATATTGTGATGCATTAACCACAGAAAACAAATGCCACCTTAATTTTGATGATTTATTTCATATAGATATGTGTCAATAACTTTCAGTAATATTCAGTAATATTCTAGATGATTCACAGATTAGATTAAATTAAAATTTCCATTTAAATACATCATGAGTAAGAAATCTTCAATTTTGTCAAGGTGACTCAAGGTTACTCAGGATGTACCTTTTTCAATGACATTTCCTTTATCAAGATTAATAAAAAGTCAATAATATAAAAATAATAAGAAGTACAATGCCAATGATTAAATATCAAACCTCAAAATTCTGTCATCAATATCATGAAAGCAGGCAAAGATGAAATGTTAAAAAAGGATTTAAAGTCAAGTTGGTTTGATTTATCAAGTTATGATAATCAGCGTAATAATTGTTATAGTTACGAAAATAATGCAATGAATACTTATAAATCAAGTGAATATTTAATGCATATGTTCCACTGTATAATCTTACAAGGCAAAAATGTTGAACTGATTCTAAATGAGCATAAATTACACCTTTCTATGTTATTTGATATTGGAAATGTTGAAATATATGCAGAAGAAAATATTTTCTATCAATAAGAATATTGGAGTGATTGGCTCAACTCTTAGATGTATCTTTGCACAATGAATAATCCTGGTATGCTCAAATAAAGATCTATTAAATATTTTGTCAATGAATGCAACATAATACCTTGTCTTTATGTGACCCTAGTATCATTCAGAAAGGCTTGCCAAAATAATACAAATATATTTGATTGACACATTTATGCTATTTATCATTCATGTTTTATCAATAGACTTCTTTAGAGTTGAAATTAATGATATTCACAAAATACTGATGTTTTGTTACCTCATTCTTTTTCATTCAGTGAATTTTGTCATTTTATTATAATGAGCTTTTTTTTTCTCAATTGTCTAAAATTAATATTGTTATGCCTAGTTAGACATTCTTGTCAATTTATTTAACACTCAGTGTTATGTAGAGAAAAAATGATGATCTATTCAAATGATGGTTTTGCTTAATATCATTGTTTGCATCTTCTGCTGAATACTTTTGCTTCTCTTCATCATTTCGATGAAAATTATACAATTTTGCAAGCATTCAAACAAAAGCATTATGATATGCATTTGTATTTATTTGAGTCAAATGAAATGAATACCTAAGTGTATGACAGTTTCTCTTACGTGAGCTAAAATATGTCATAATTTATTCATTGTTGATTTTTGCATCCCTCCTCCTCCTCCTTGCTCCCTGATACAACTTCACCCCATGCCTCATTATTTCTGCCAGTTTGCCTCATTCTCCTTTTCAGAGGTAGCATGCTTCAAGATCAAAATGGAAATTATTTTTCCTCTTTAATTATTCAAGGTCTATTTCATTGGAAAAAAAATACTGCAAAGAAAAATAGAACTGCTGCTGAAATGTACAACAAGCTGTAGATATCTCATAGAATTAATTTATATTAGAAAAGTTCAATACGAACAAAGTTGCTTCCGTTGACAGTTAATGTTATTGTTTATTAATTATTAAGTGCAGTAGAATTAGTGTTACAATTGACTTCAATCTTGAATCATTCATGTTTTAATTCTTGGTGAATTTGTTGACTAATGTGAGTTGTGTGAGAGTGTGACTCATTCATTGAAAAAAAAAAAAATTAATATCTGCTGGGGGTAACATATGATCAGTTAAATATATCACTTGCAAATATGATGTGTTTCATAGGAATATGATAATGCACCCATTCTATGACATGTTAAATATATGAAATTTTATTTTCTAGTTCTTCGAACTTGCTGCAATTTTTAAGTCAAAAGTGGTAATTGCTGCTCCTCTCTAAATTTTTGTTGCTGGACAGCCTTCAAAAGTAGAATGTGAAACTGCCTTTTCTCTTGTAATTATGATTTCTTTGCTTTAAAGCTGAAAGAGTGAGGGTATGCAATTTCTTCTTCCATTTTCAACTATCCTTTGATATTTAAATGTGTATTGAATGCTGTTAAGAACACAAAAAGCTTTCTCCATTTCATGAAATGTAAAAAAAAAAAAAAAAGAAGGAAATAGGAATTTACATATCATAAACGAGGTAAAACAACAATTTTCTTGAAATCGAAAACAAAAATGTTCCATAACTTCTTTTGAAAAGAATAGTTTTTGTTACGAATTTAGTACAGTGAAATAGTATTTTCTTCTGTTTGAAATACCCCTCTGATAACCCACTCTCAGACCAGACCTTCGTCTTGTAACCCGATATTTTTCAATGGGCCCATAATGATCAACGATGATGAGAAAGAATTTTTAAACACAATTCAGCCTTCCCATATATAAACCTTGGTCATTTGCATATCAATGTCAAGATTTTTAAAAGCACACAACTCACAAAGAATGGACATTTAAACCAATTAGCTCACAATAGACTTACAATCACACCTTGGTCATCTGGTCAACCAAATCACAGCACAGGCCTCGCCCTGCCTTGGAGAACAAGAAAGTAATGCCACTCTCTCCTGCAGTGTAGGCCGATGGTCATGGAGCATCGCTTAGTATAGCCTAATTGGCATTCCTGTACTGCACTATTATGAAGGATTATGCCATCATAGAAGGCCCAATCAGTTAACAAGTGAGTGGAAAAAGAGGAACACTTATAGGTGACTTGTCACTGTAGACCATTGATTGACCATTTTAACAGCCAATCATAGTTTAGTTTATCACCGGACACTCTACACAAAGGGTGGTCAGTGATTAAACTACATGCACTTTACATTCAGTTAAGTAATTTATAATGTTCAAACGTACTTTGTTACCCCCTTGCTTGCATGTCTTGTTTACCCACTCCGTCTAGTAGCTCGTTTTCTTTGTTACCCGAAGGGCGGGTTATTAGGTGAAGACCACTGTATCTTTAATATTTAACAGGAAATTATTAAATTAAACGCTGATCAAATTCTCATTTAGATTCATCTTTCAATTGTCCCCATTATGATAGTTTATGTATTTTCAATGTGCATCTGCATGGTACAGAAAAGCCAGTCAAAGTAACAAAACTTGAAGTATTAACTTAATGCTTGTGGACTGAGGTCCAGTAATAAAATCTTGGCCTGTGGATCCTAAAATTTCCAATTTTGATTCAAGGCCGTTTCTGGTGTCATATTGAATTCATTGGAAAAGCTCTTTACACCAATATGTTCTCCCCATTCTCTGGTGTAGACAACGGTAGATGTGAGTTTGATGGATAGATATACATTGTACCTATAGAACGGTTGCTGCTGTTTTCACCTCAGGAATTGATAGAAATGGTCTGCATAGATAACTTGTAGCCCCATTTAGTCAATAAACACAATAAATATGAACTCTTTTTTTATATACACTGTCACTGCTTTCAAATTTTGACAAAATCTAAAAGATTTCTTTGCTTTTTGGTCTTATTCATTTATTTATTATTTATTTATTTATTTATTTATTTAGTTATATATTTATTTATTTAGTTATATATTTATTTATTTATTTATTTATTTATTTATTTATTTGCTAACTTATTTATTCATTTGTTGTTTTTTGTAGTTATTTTTTATGCCACATAATTTCTTACATTATCATTGTGAAATTGGTATGTCTGCCATTGCATTAATTTCAGTTGAAAAGTATAATTATCAACTAGATATCTAGATAGAACCTAAATTGTTCAAGATCTATCATGGGATTAATTAACCTTCTATGGCAGCATAATTTACATACAGTCATAGTTAAGTTTTACATTGCATGAAAGGGATGAAAGCTACTTATTGCAATTTGGGAATGTTTGGGTTGCCACCTATTCATATACTTTATCAATGGAAAATTTGAAATAATATTTAATTATTTATTAGCCCATGAATATGATATGATATGATATGACATTGGCATTGATGCATTGTGTTTATTGTCTGTTTTAAATATAATATATTTTATAATTATTTCCCATATTATGCCATTTAAATAGAGCTGCATTTTGGTCACTGGAAATGTATGTGATATATATATATAAACATTATTTTCTACATAAACATGAATTATAAGATAAGATATTTATTTTATTTCTTATGTCTTCAAAAGTTCAAAGAACATTGTTTGTGTTGAGAAATGACAACTATGAATGACCATGATATGTCTTACAAGATATTTAAGTTTGGTGTTATTGAATAAACTAACTTCTAACATAATTAAAATTTGATGTGCCGATGTTAAACTGTACAAAATAAAGATTGCCATTGATAATCCATTGTTTTTTAAGTTTTCCTTAATTTTAATTTAAAATGTAAAAAAAAAATCAAAAATCAAAAAAGAGTAGAAAAACCAAATAATGATCGAATTAACAACAAAATAATGTCCATGTAATACGTAGTAATAACAAATATTGATGACGATAATAATAATAATAATAATAATAATAATAATAATAACAATAATAATAATAATAATAATAATAATAATAATAGCAATTACAACAACAACAACAAAATCAACAATAATAATAATAATCATGATAATAATGGTGATGATAATGATGTATGATGATGAAGGAGGAGAGGAGGAGGAGGAAGGAGAGAAGAGGAAGGAATTGGAGGAGGAGCAGGAGAAAGGGAGGAAGAGAATGGGTTTCAGCAGTAATAGAAGAGGGAAAGGGAGGAAGGAAAAGAAGCAAAACTGGATTTTTTGAGTTCTCCTATAAAAAGATTCATTTCTAGGGAATTGTTAATTTGGAAAATGCATAAAATAATGATACCTCTTTTATTTTAAACATATTTTTAGCCTTCCATCAACACAAAAACACCAATTATTGTGAATTTATATTGTGACTGCAATTCACTCATTGAAAGAAAGAAACTTGAACTCGGCATTGAATTTTTACACCAGTTTTAATCAAAAATGCTCCAATGAAATCGAGCAGGAGATGCACATAGGATGAGCTTAAAAGTGCCACAAAATTCACACAATCCAGTAGAGTTAATACCATGTTAAATCATTAGCATGATCATCTCAGACAAAAATTGTGACAAATCTAAAATGATTTATATAAAGACATATCATAAAAGTACATGAGGAGGATTTTTTTATTTTAAAGATTTATCTAAAGTTTGGTGTTTAAGGTGTATTGATAATAATTATGAAACCTATTGAATAAAATTCAAAGATGCCGGAAGAAATGTAGAGGGAAATTTCATGAAATAAAGAGAAGAATAACAGAATTGAATAATAAAGATGTTTGTAGAAATAATTTCAAATCCATAAGAAAGAAACAATAGAGGATTTAATAAAGAACCTAAAAAACAAAAACATAACAAAAACAAAAATTAGCAAAAACATTAAACAATACAATGATGTGAATGAGATAGTATATGTTTATGTTACAAATGCCACAACCATGCGAGAGTGAAGTACTATTTCACGTTGTTCTCAATAAATAACTGTACTCCCTATTTTGATCTTGATAAGATTTTTTTCTCTTCATAAATCCATCCATGTGGAGAGCCTGAAAGGAATGTCAGTTTCCTTGGTCCATCTGTATTATCATCGTCAAGCTTTGAATTTTATCAAACGACAAAATTGCATTAATTATGAACACGTTCAAAACCTAAAATAAATATTATTTCATTCAAAAAACATGTTAAAATAAAAAAAATATTTCTATATAAAGACTAAATTGAAAGTTATTGATGTTCAATAAATAAAGCTTAAAAACTATTCTAATTTGAGAATTTGAATTAATTGTCCCAAACTCTATTGAAAAAGAGACACACCAATTGAAATGAAGCCAAGGATGTCTTCAAACGTATAATGATGCTTTTGTTTATTTTACTTAAAATGTGAATGATTTCATATTGCTCTTTTTTTCCATTCTGTGAAAAAATTAAAATCAACTTATCAAAAGTCAGAATTCCATTATATGCCAATTAAAAAAAAGTATTAAGAGTTAATTTTATTGATTTAAAAAAATAAATGTTCAGGTTGAATATAGGCACAACTTGTCAAGCATCACATATTTTACAGACTGATCTGTTTAAATATAGGAAACATGTACTATTTAAAGTTGATTTAATAAAGTAAAAATGAACACTTTCAAAATTACATTTATCAGAATGAGCAAAGCAGCTTAATTATTTCTATTTTCAGAAATCTGCCATGGAAAGAAATGCAAAAAAAAAAACTCAACAAAACTAAATTCACACCAACAAAATCCTGAGGGAAACAATATTCAATTTTTAAAATAACAAGAAGATAATGCGTAGATCTTCAGATGGGTACATTATTGGAAAGTATCAAATCTGAGATTCACAGACAAAACAAACAATCTGATTATTTTAGCTGTATTTTGAACACTAGAAATGTCATGATAGCTTCTAGAACAACCTTTTTATACTTGAAATAAGCAAAGAAATTTTCAAAGAAATAAACTGCTATATGATGGTTTCCAAATGAATATTTTCAGTAACAATTAAGTTTCTTTCCTTCCTTTTCTGATGAAAGAAACTTAACATTTTCAAAATTGTTCTCTAACATTCATTGAAAATTTGGATGGATATGAAAAATGTAGTAAATTCCTTAATTGTTATGTTTGACCAGATAAGTGCATTGATTCAATGCAACGAATAGAAAGTGTCGTATGTGACTTGCCTGAATGTGTAATACAAAAAGTTAACAAAAATCATAGGCTTTCAATTATCTTGAATTGAGGCATGTTAATGAAGACAAAACAATATACAGATTCATTTTTATCAATGCAGTGATACATGTATTTTCACTCATGTTCAATATTTAAACAGTGTTAATGTGTATCATAATATTTACAGACAAGATTTAAATTTTTCAGAATGAAACGAGGCAATAACAAAAGATATTGTGTGAAATAATGAACCATCAAAAAGAAAAAAAATCACATTTTATTGGAAACATTTACAATTATGGAAAGATTAAAATTGAATGATCAAATTCTCTCATTCTTTTCTCAGTTGACTTCTAAATGACAGGGTCTCTGTATCTCCTTGTCCATGTCTCTGTCTGTGCCACTGTTTTTGTCACTGTGCTTCTGTCCCAGTATGTATTTGTCTCTGTCAATGTCACTGACAATGTTCATTCTCTATTTCTCTCTGTATCTGTCTTTGTGCCTATTACCCCCTTCTCTATATCCTTTTCATGTCTGTCTTGGCATTTCTGCCTCTTTGTTCATCTCTCTATATCTTTTTGTCTGTATGCTGTCTGCCTGTCCGTCTCTTTCTCTGTCTCTGTCTCTGTCTGTCTCTGTCTCTGTCTCTGTCTCTGTCTCTGTCTCTGTCTGTCTGTCTGTCTGTCT
>JBCJKE010163802.1:0-10451 GCA_039654525.1 Melibe bucephala
GTAGTAGTAGTAGTAGTAGTAGTAGTAGTAGTAGTAGTAGTAGTAGTAGAAGAAGAAGAAGAAGAAGAAGAAATTGTGATGTTGGTGGTAGCAGGGGTATTAGCGGTGGTGGTGGTGATGGTAATAATAGTAATAGTAGTAGAGGTAGTAGTGGCGGTGATGGTTGTAAACAAGAATAGGAGCAGGCGACTATGAAGAAGAGAGAAAAGGTAGATAAGGAAGAAGGGGGGGGGGAGAGAATGGAAGAAGAAGAGGCGAAACAGGGAGTGAGAAGGATTTAAAAAAAAAAAAAAAAGCTCTTTCTAGCTTATTCGTACAATAATCAGAACTGCGGGATTCGACCTGGTTCTCGATCTAACTTGACAATGCAAGGACAATGCATATTAGTACATGTTAGCTTGTGAATAAAGAAGGACAAGTATGCACACAAGCTTAAAAACAAACTAACTAACAAAATCTCAGCAGAGCAGACCAGTAAGTCGGAACAAATCGAACTTTACGAGAGTCGAGAGAAGCGGTCCCGAGAAAAGAGTTCATAATCGATTTTAATTCCTCTTCCCGTACGTTTCTTACGATTCTACGTTGCCAAACTATTTTGTAGGCTAAATGTACGCAATGTGGTAAAAGAGTTTCAATGGGGACAAGTTAATAATTCATTGGTTTTGTCGATAAACGTTTCGTCAATTGCAGAAAATATCAATTAATCACTTTTTCTAATGAATAAGTAAGGACTGTAAATAATGAAGAAAATAAAATTCGAAAATAATGAGGAAAAACTAAAATGACTAGCTTCAACAGGTAGTGGCTTTGTGTCCATGGTTACAAGGTAACATGGCGGATGAACGCTTGTAAACTATTTGGTATCCAGCCGTTGTAAACCAAGTAAGAGAACATTTTTAAAATATATATTTTGTGTTAATGCTGTGCTCTGATAAACTTTCTGTATTAAAGTTGTTCACATCAGGCAGGCGTACTTTTGGATAGTGCTAGTATTCCACTTGAAATCTTGGTGACCATGAAACGATTTAGTTAGTTAACGATCGAACTCCGTGTGTTACCTGAACCTGCTGCCATACAATGTTATACTAATATTACAACAACAATCAACAACGAGCAGACAAGTAAAACTAAATCTGACAAACAATTTAGGACAGCTTCCGAAATTTCCTCTTATTCCTACCTGGATGTCCATCGCTGTTTTAGGTGCATTTTTAATGTGATAGCAACGACTTTGGTAGAAATAGTGAATAGTGTTCTGAGTGTTCATATTTATACTTTATATATACAAATGAATATGTCTTTTACCCAAACATAAGAAAGCATAGATGTATGTTTAATGCCTAGTTGTTATGACAATGATGCATTTCTATTTTCTTTATCTGTTTCTTGGCTAGTTTGAATGTCTTGAGAACTCTAGATCTATTTAATGTAAATATATGCAAGGTCATATTTCATTATTTTCAGTTTCTCATTTTAGGCTCATGATTTTAAACCCCTGCCTTCATTTTCTTTCATTTTCCCTGAATTCATGATAAGTACATGCGCCTTAATTCTCATCACCTGATCAATGTAATATTTAATATGTGGTCTAATAGATAGTGTTCTTGTCTGGTAAGCAGGAGAACATGGTTAAGGTCCCAATCATAGCTGATGGATTCAAAATAGCAAATTTTAATGCTTCCATATCCCAGCTGAAGGCCCAGTTTCCTTACTACTAATATTTTTTTCATTTTTTTTTTCATGTCTTTCCTTTGTTTTATTTCCTGCCTCTCTCTTCCTGCCTGAAGTAGACTCCATGGTCTGTTCTTTGAAAATGAATATAACAACCATCTACAATAGACATAGACTATGGCTAAAATATGCAATATCTCTCACATCTCAGTGTGTAGGAGAAGTCTTAGTCTAGGTCTTCAAAATAACTGACAAACCCAGTTAATTTACCATTTTTGGAATGCATCAACAGATTCTGCTTCTACTACAACTTTTCAAGAGTTTCATAAATGTTGAAGGTTATTTGATCAAGCAATGATCTTGTAATTTTTTTTCCTCAGAGCAAAATGCCTCTGGGACCATTTGGTGAGGTGGTGGGTACCACAGGCACTTTGGAGGCCTTGGGACCCGAAGCTCAGAGCTACAAAACGAAAGTAGTTGCTCCACGCAACCCAAAACTTATAAAAAAGAATGAAGAGCATCAACACAAAGTGAGTAAAACAAATGATTAAAGTAATCATTATTTTGGCTTGTATTTTAAATAATAATCATGATCATATTTCTGGCTTGGGGTTTTTTTGATTGATAATTATGATATAAGTTTTGATCTGTCATTTTTTCATCAATTATAGTGATATAAATGTATTAACTGAAATTTTTGTGTTTGTGAACAGATGACACCAAGCAAGTTTTTGTTTGATACATCGTTGAACACAGAACAAAAACTTGCCAACACACATATTATGAAAGTACCAAGAAAAACAGAGCTACTTGACATGGGAGACACATCCCTTCAAAAGGTCAGTCCATAACATCATCAATTAATTGAAGGCGAACTTTTAACAATAAATATTATGTGCATAAAAATATGTTAATGTCACTTTTCGTTCTTCCAAATATGATTCAGATCTTGAGGAGGCCAATATAAAATATAAGTAAATCATACATATCGTCTAAAACTGTCACCTTTGTCATTCAAAATATTTAAAATAATCATGATTGCATATATCGGTGGTGAAATCTACAAAAAAAGTGTTTACCACTCTTTAATTTCATTTTTAACTCATCATTATTGGAGGTATCATTTATTTTCAGTTCTCAAAGGTCAACATTGATGAGCCCATGTTTCAACCTTTCCCATCAGAGGTCTATTTCCAGAATTTCAATCCATTTGAAATTTATGAGGTTCCTCTTGTTTTGAGAAACAATGATAAGGTAAGAACCAAGATATAACTTTCTCACCTCATTTTCAAAAAATGTTGTGAACCAAGGATATGATTATCATTTATTTTAATGCCTAGAACATAACAATAAATCCACAGAACACATTTGATAAACAAATTGTGTTATTCAATTATTTATAACTTAAATTTGATAATTGAGTTTGATCTCCAGGAAATGTCTAATTTAGCTTGATCTTTTTACATAGAAGAAAAGTTTAGATATCGAATTCATATCATCTACTGAATGGCTGAAAACAAAAGTCTTCTAATATAGCCTACTTACAATTGAATAATGTGGTCTCAATGTGACTGTAAAAATGTTCTTTTCTGTAATTTTAGGTACCCAGACTTGTCAAAGTAACCCAAGAAAGTTCCCCTTACTTCAAAGTCATCAGTCCAAATGACGTAGGCCACAAAGTTGGACCTGGCTTACCGACTACATTTCGAATACAGTTTATGCCAGATGAGAAAAAGGTCAGTTGAGTAGAATGAACATATCTTTTCTTCCTTGTCTTCCTATAACACTAAGAACCAAAATGCATTCAGGTTTGAATTCTAAGAGATGAATTAATCATATTATTGTACGGGATTGTAAACAAATTAAAAAAGTCTTTTCAGAGACAGAGAGAGGATTAATTATCAACAAGTCATTGTTAACATGTTTAATTTAAGTAAAATATCTGGATGATTAGGAAGCACTTCATTGATTCTTACTTCTATCAAATTTTGTGTCTTTATAATGACAGGATTACAAGCATGAACTTATCTGCATCACAGAAAGAGAGAAATTTGTTGTTCCTGTCAGAGCAGTTGGTGCTCGTGGCATTCTTGACTTTCCTGATGAGATTCATTTTTCAACATGCTCTGTGAAATATCCAAACACAAAAACACTTCTTGTCAGAAATATTGGTAACAGAGAGGCTAGATTTAGCCTCAAAGTGGAAGCGTAAGTTGATATGATGTTTTTCAGATATGAACCATACACAAATTGATCTGAATGCATACATGCATACATACACTCTTATACACATACATACATACGTATGTACGTTATACATACACATGTACACACGTACGCACGCAGGCACGCACGCACACACGCACGCACGCACGCACACACACATACATACATACATACATACATACATACATACATACATACATACATACATACATACCTACATACCTACATACATACATACATACAAACATACATATAAACATACATTCAAAGATACATAAGTACATACATACATGCGTAATATGTCTTGCTTGTATGAAATTAATGAATGTGTTTCCTATGTGTAAAGTTTGCTTCCCTATAACAATCTATTTCCATTTTCAGGCCATTCTCCGTAACACCTGACATTGGTACGCTTGGAGTAAATGACAACATGCAGGTTACAATAGAATTCAAACCTGAAACTGTTGGAGATCATAAAATGGATCTGTGCCTTACATATGATACTGGTATGGTTTCTTTACTTATTAACAAATTGTTACTTAGAGCTGCCTGTGATGCACACCCATATTCATACATACACACGCACACACACACACACATACACAAACACACACACACACACACACACACATATCCATATTTTCAAATGTTTGATAAATATTTACATCCTTAATATTATTTTGATTATGTGCCAATTTCAACAAAGACTTTATGGCTCTAAATGAAAATACTGTATTGAAGTCACACAGGGTAACTTACAATATAAATGAATTTAAACTTTTAAAGTAAATATTTTTATAATATTTTAATTGTTGCCACAGATCTCCTTATACTTTAATATTTATAGTCTTTCGATTGAAAATAAGAAATTTTCAATTTTTTTCATGAAGGGGTGTTCAATTTGTATTGTCTGATGTTAGTTTAAGCATGTATTGCAAAATGTCTTTAATTGTATTGTTTTGTTCTTGATTTGTTATCCATTCAGGTGAAGAAATCTTCATCTCTCTTTATGGTGCAGCACAAGATGCAAATGTTCGTTTGGACAGGAATACTATTCGCGTTGAAAACACATTCATTTCTATGGCTAATCAGAAAACAGTTGTCATTAGCAACAGGAGTGATGTGATTGCTCATTTCCGATGGACAAGATTTGCAACACAGGATGATGAAGATCAGCAAAAGCTTTTGTAAGCTAACTAGTTTTTCAAGGCTTTTCTTATATAATATAGGCACTGGTATTTTGAAGAAAAAGGTTTTGTAATTAAAGAGCTGCATAATTACTTTGCCAGCTAGATCTAAGAACTGAATGATTTTCTGGAACTGATAATAATTCAAAAATATGTGTCAATTGCTGTGCCTCCAAAATGTCCCAACTCTCTTCCTTTATACTGATTGATGCAATCAAACTGAGTCAAGGCACATGATGTAGTAATATGTTATCATGTATTGGTCTGCCAAGAGTAATGATTTACAATGTTCCTTTGAAAGTATCTATGTTGCCACTTTCCTTGATGCTGGTCTGAACATTTGTCTTTTCATTCAATTTTGCTTGCGATGAATGCTGACAAATGACTGTCAATGTTAGAGGATGGGATATTATAATTTGAATTTTTTTGTTCATCTTGTTTGTATTCTGCTTGAATTGAATTTGTATAGCTCTATTGGTATGTCTTTTAGTCCATTAATTCCCTTGCAAAATATTGCATCATTCTCTGTTCCTGTAATGGTACCAATTAAAGCTTTTCTATGCTCAAAATTGTTTTTCATTTCCTGAATGTGCATTTTTTTTTTTAGAAATCAAGACAGTTTTCTTCTTTTTAATTTTTTTTTATATCTTTTCTTTCCCTTCTATTCATTTTTTTCTCTTAGGGTCCTGAACACAACAGCTATATTCAATAATTGGTTTTATTTGAAATGTAAACACTTCTTAGTTAATTGTTTTTAAGTAGTTTGATATAATATTACATTAAAGGAAATCCAACATGGACATTTTACATCCACAGTTGCTTTGTTATTCTACATACACAGTTGCCTTGTTATTTTCATTGTCTTCTGCTGTTGATAATAACTCATAAATACTTTTAAGGATTTGTTCCCTCTAGTTTGATAATGCATAATTTATCTTTTATTTGTTTCACTTTGTTACCTTTTTTGTACCTGTTATCTCTTTATGATTTGTAAATGTATTTATGTTTCCTTTTTCTTTTCCTGAAGTTTTTGTTTATATCATCTATTTATTAACATAAGAAAAATCAAAAGGCTCAGGACTTTGCACCATGGAGCTCCTAATTCCATAGTAATTGTGGAACTACTGATTCCGTAGTAACCTTCATCTGAATGAGTGTCCTCTTCTGTTTCTTTTCTTGTTCTGTCTTTGAGGTTTGACTTGATCCACTTGGTACGATTTTCTGAAATTCCATATCTTTTTAGATCCAGGATCAAAGGGTTGATTTGGCTTTTGATATTTATGTATTATATTGATATTTAAGTTACTTGTAGCTGTAATTAATTGAGTTTTGGTTTACAAGTCCTATTTTCTTGAACATATTTTTATCTGTTGAGAGTTTTATTTTTCTCTAGGTGGTCCTTTATGTTGCTGTGTAACTGTGACAAAATACAATGCTTTTTAATGGATGGAAAGGACTGAAAAAGAAAAAAAGAGAACTTTCCACTTAGCTTTGGACAAAGTAAAATGATTTTTTCATGGAACGATTTATCAACCAAAGCATATGGTAATAGTAACTGCTTTTCATTGCAGGCACCAAATTGAACTTGACAGAGAAGAAAACAGTGACACAGACAGATTTCTTGAAGAATGTGTCCTAGACCCAACTCTGAGAGACAAATTGTCCATCCTTTCTCGAACATTCCAAAACAGGAAAAGGGTAAGTAGAAGAAAAGAACAAAACAGATAATGTAAAAGCTTTTACTCGAAATTAGATTAGCATATGATCATTGTACCCAATACTATCATGGATTTCATGATGAAACAGGCCGCTTGTACTGAGGCAAATTTTACTGAAGGAATAAAGCAATTTGAATCGAAACTTTCACGAATGCTAAATAAAAAATATCTAAACAGTAAATTTTCCACTGCCCCAGATATTGTAAGATGAGCCTTTACCAGATCTGTACTTGTTGTACCCCTTCATTTTTTAATCATTTCTACAAGTTATATTATCTGTGCACTTCCTAAATCATTTATTATTATTATTATTTTTATTTTGATTATTATTATTATTATAATTATATTGTCATTATTATTATAATCCATACATGCATAATTCAAGTTAACACTAGGTTATGATACATAGAATTAACAAATATTAGATCATCACAGACCATCAAACACTTAACACCAAAACATCCATTTATTGATACAAAATTAAAATACTAAAGATTTCATATTCTCTTGCTGTAGGCTGTAGAAAATGATCCATTGTTGTTTGATGACGACGTTGTGAGTATTGAACCAGTAGAGGGAGACATTTGGCCAAATTCCTCTTTTGAGATCAACGTTGTTTTCAAACCAAGAGAGGCAGTTTCATACACACGAACTGCCTATTGTGACATCACTGGCAGAGAAAATCGTTTGCCCCTTCGCATCCGAGGGGATGGAGCAGGACCAAAAGTTGACTTTTCGTTCAACCAGCTTGACATGGGGAACATATTCATTGGCTCAAAACACTCATATGAGGTTGTTATTGCAAACAAAGGAGACATTGATGCAATTTACAGGTAAACTTTGGAAACCTGTCTTTTATGATCATTTTTAATTTGAGACCCAATATAAAATGTAGGGCATCTCAATAGTAAATGTATTTTCAGCCATGCGTAAATTAATGTATCACATGACAGTTCAATATAATTTAGACGTCACAAAATTGCTAAAAAAATGTATTTTTTTTTAATGACAGGAATTATACGCCTTTGCACATTTTTTAATTAAAAGGGGGAGGAGGGGGGAAAACTAATGTTTATATAAAGAGGAATACTTTCTGTCAAGACAGTTTACTAGTGAGACAAATTATATTTATGAGATAACAAGTAAGTTTGTGTCTCTTCTCATTGTGTCTCTTTGGAAAAGAGAATAAAGACAGGAATTTTGTTCCAATCTACAGATGAAATTTGCAATTTCCCTCAAACAATATAATTTTGGAGTAAAAGGGAGATTGATGATTTTAGCTGTGATGGAATTTACGATTCAAGGATTGTTAAAATGCTCTTTATCCTCATCTCTAGCGTCGTTCCCAACACAACTATCTTTGGGCCTTGCTTTGCATTCAATCCCGCTGAAGGCATTGTAATGCCTGGTGGACACCAAGCTGTCAAGCTTATGTTTAGCAGTCCGTACCTTGGAGATTTTGAGGAAGTTTTTAGCTTCCAGGTGGATGGACAGCCCAACCAGAGCAAGATCACTTTCAAGTAAGTTGAAGAAGGAAATGAACAGAACAGTAGTTGAAGCTAAGAAAACTTGCTACACAGTACTAAAGCAAAGAAAACTTGTTGAACATCTCAAATAATTCACTTTCAGTCCCTTGAGAAATGATAAACTGTGACTAGTAATCAAATTTAACAAGGCAGATTTATTTTATTATGTATATGACCACCACACTGAAATGATCAACCACTGCCCCAAATGGTCATTTTAGAACTTTTTTTTCCAATGTAGAAATTTATATTAACAGCAACTCAAAGTTATTCCATAAAACATAATTACTTTTTGGGGGGAGTTATAAATCTCAAAACGTTAAAATGTAAAATAGTAGTTAACCATTTATCATTTTCCTTTACATTAGCTGAGAGATCTATGGTTATGCCATATATGATTGATAAAATAGGCCAATGGGATGATCACAAGATGAGTGACCCCTCTTCAACCCACAACCAATGAGCTTACACCAAGTTTATGAAAAAAGTCAAATCCATTCTAGCAGATTCTAGACCCAGAATTGAACCAAACTTGTCATATTTGTAAAATATCTGTTCAGTGACTAGGGAAATAGAAATACAAATGAAGTATTGCACCATTTATTAAAATACATTCTTTGAATAAAGATAATGCAAGATGTTTTCTCCTAAGGAAGGATGATGTATACGTAATATTGAATTATGAATTCGGAATATAGAACCTATAAGATGTTTTAATGACTTTATCTCAGCATAAATCTAATGGTCGACACTCTCCTCTTATATCTATCATCTATTTAAAGGGATTTCCTCATATTTTCCATCAATTCATTCCAATGATCTAGGTCATCTTTATATTTCCCATCCATTTATTACAATGTTTGAAATTAACCTCATATTTCCAACTGTCTTTCTCTATCCCAGGGGTACTGTTGTAGGTCCTTCCTTCAACTTTGACGTGGCCAAGTTGAAGTTTGGAACAGTTCCATTTGGATTCCTCAGTTCTCAGGTGATTATCTGTTTGTATTGTACCATTCTATCACTGTTGTCATAATTATTGTTGTTGTTAATGTTGCTGTTATTTTTCTAAAAAAACAAAACAAAACAAAACAAAAACTGAAATGATGATTCTTTCAAAAGCTGACAAGTTGGCTTTTCCTACCTTAATTTTTTTGGGGGTAAAATTAAGCAGCATCTTGCAATCAGTTAGATGTACTTACAATTTTCAACTGTATGTTTGTTAGCTATATGTTTGCCTATTGTCTGTTTGTGAACTCTGTTAACCTTATAACTGTATTAGGCTAATTAGAGTAGGTCAAAGACTAAACAGCACCATGCATGAAATATCTTCAGCAGTTTTTTCTCACAAACCTATTGAAATAATCAAGAGACAGAGTTATGGAAAGTTTGTGAAAGTGGTATCTTACAAAGTACATATTGGTAATAATTTCAGTCATCACACTTTCTAAATTGCCATTTGTTTCATGGTCCAAATCAGGTATGCAATCTGGTGAACACCTCTTTGGTCCCTATGGTTTTTAAATTGAGAGTGCCAGGCGACGGGACCTTCAAGACAGTTTGCTGTACTCATGACATTCAGGAGGCACCCACAGATGTTGGGCCTCCTCCCGTGAATGACCCCAAAGAATTTGAAATAATCCCGTCCAATGGGGTTATTCCTCCTCAGAGTGAAATAAAGGTGCGGCAATTATGAATTCTCATATATATATATATATCTGTTATTAATAGTGTACCTTGTATCCAATGTCAGCTAAGAAGAAGTATCTGTTTTGCATTTACTAGAGTAAGCGTTTGATTTAATAAAAATTAAGCACTTATTATGAGTCTGTTCAAATGCACGTTGAGTTTAAATCTCATATGTTTGTTGTATATCCTTTCAGGTCACCATAAATCTTGTACCAAACACTTTGAAGAAATATGACTCTGCATTGGTCGTGGATATTGAGCGTGTTGGTGAAGAAATTATGTCTCTGCCAATTTCAGCAAAGTGAGTTCGAGGTTTAGTGTTTGTACTGGAATACATTTTTAAGCACCCTTCAGATCTCTGCAATTTCCATAGTGTTTGCTATAGAGTCTACTTTTTTGTAATTTCAGCATAATTTAAATTTTCACCCATCCCTCTC
>JBCJKE010163913.1:0-10450 GCA_039654525.1 Melibe bucephala
AGAGGAGCTTAGAGTGGGACATTTTACCTTTTGACTAAATTGGATTGCTGACAATGCAAATGTTTTTGATACTTTATTATTGTAGCTAGCTTTGATGTTAGTTATTAACACATATAATGTTGCATATCAATAGACTATAAATTGATTTTGACAGTGCCCTACTGCTTACTTGTTTCAATTATTACTATTTATTGTTTCTCTTTTGTTCAAACATTTTGTGCTTTTTATATTCAAAGTGTTGAGAAGAGCACCGAGAAACGAAAGCGTAGAAAACCTAGGCAAGCCCTAGAAAGACAGACGTCATCTCATGAAAATCTCCTGAATCCTCTGGAGGAGAGTCTCAATGAAAGTAGAAAAGCCTCCATGGTCTTCACCATGTCTGCTAAATACACCCCTGGGGAAAAATTAATCGAAGACGAAAAGAAGGGAAAGGGGAAGGTAAGAATGGTTGTTGTAACGTGATAATGATCACAATATTAAGACTGAGAAATAAATAGCCCTGCATGTTTGTAAATATATCGAAACAAAAATCAGACTACATAAAGCCAAGCTACAATTTAATTGTACGAACGTATCAAAGATGGTATTAAACATTGAACCAGCAGACAATTATAAAATTTGGAACTGGACTTGAAATTCCTCTGAATAAAACCGATATTATACAATAAATATGCTGAGTTCCAAAACTGTTGAAGAAAGTTTGAAGGTAAACATTGTTTGTGCCATTATTTTAACCAGTACTCATTTTCATATAAGTAAAGTTACAACATTGGTACGCAATTCCATCCTACAATAAATATGCAATAGCTAACTATATAAAGGGGAAGCAGAACCAAACCAACCAACCCAAACCAATGCACTGTCGTTACAGATCAAGTGGTCAGTGTATGGGTATTATCTGAAAGCTTTTGGCATCCATACGGTTGTCCTAGCTTTTTTCTTATACGTTGGAAGCGCTGGCGCCAGGTTCTTGACAGGCAAGTGAAACATCCTTTTGCGAAAACGTGTTTTCCATTTTGTTTTGAATGTTCAAAATGGGGTCTGTGTGTGTGTATGTGTGTGTGTTTGTGTGTGTGTTTGTGTGTATGTTTGTGTGTGTTTGGGGGGCGGCGAGCGGATTTGTTATTTTATTTGATTTAGTTAAGTAGGTTTTTGTGGATGGGTGTGTATGGAACTCATTTAACCATGTATAAAGTGTGGATGGAAGGCAATTTCGAAATTTGATTTTTACAGGGATTCGAAACAAATGTATATATCACTTTTAATATGAAAGCTATTTCTGATATACAATTTTGATGAGGCATGCAAAATAGACTGAATTAATTTTGAACAAAATATCATGCAAATTAATGTAGAAAACAACAAAAGACAAAATTGTCTGACATCGAGTCTTTTGATTATTTTGGTTCACATTATATTCCTTTTATAATATGTATTAATAATCATACTTTTAATTTTTACTTTATCCCGCTAAACACTGAAATCACCTTTTCGGTTCCAGTTTGGAAAGACCCTCAAAGATTCTTAAGTTCAATTCATAATAATCGTATATTCCACACCCATTGCTTTTTAGCTGATCAGCATTTACGTAAACCTTACTTTTGTCTTTCTTGCAATTCCCTTTCAAAACCCTTATAGGTATTTGGCTTAGTGAGTGGACCAATGACAAATTGCTGTTGAATTCAAGCCGGTCAGATGAGGATGAATACAGTGACAAGACAGCTATGTATATATCTGTCTATGCAGTTGTTGGAGTGGCTCAAGGTACATCTTAGATACGGCCAGTTACCCGCTGAGATAGAGATCCATCTTTCTGAGAAGAGAGCTGTGCTTTTATTGAGATAGTGATATCAAAATGAAGAAGTGAATGTGCACGGATAGATGGATAGGAGGATGAAGATAGGGCTAGTGATGATGAGGATGATGATGATGATGATGACGACGACGACGACAACGATGATGATGATGATGATGATGATGATGATGAGGGGGGAGGAGGGGAGCAGGATGATGGTGAGGAGGAGGATGATCATGACGCGGAGATGATAATCATATATTTGTTCTTTTTGTTACCTTTCTTTTTATCATCACCGTAATCATTCTGAGGATTCTGTAGCAATATGATGGCGATTGTAACTAGAACCCATTCTAAACATTTCAGGGACTTTTGTTCTGATATTTGCCTTGATATCAGCTGTGCAACAAGTCAAGGCTGCTGGCATTTTACACAAGGCAAGTTGGTTTCAAAGATATATCCATTACCTGATCAATGTCATGCAACTACTGGGCAAAAAAAATTGTCGGAGTTTTATTTTCAGCTTCATGTGAAGCATTACAGTTGATATCAGTGTTTATTGCTTCATCGGGTTTTGGTTTTTTTTTTTGTTGTTGTTGGGTTTTGTTGTTTTTTTTTAATCTCCAGATGATCTCCAACTATAGCCGTATTAGGCACTTACAAATAAAGAGAGGTATAATCTGTTATACAACATATGTTTTTCAATTGGTTTTCTGTTGTTTGTTTCCATTACCAGAGAATGTTGAACAACGTTTTACGTTTACCTATGGCCTTCTTTGACACTACTCCGATGGGAAGGATCGTCAATCGTTTTTCACAAGATATGGAAGTCATAGACTTTACTTTGCCTATGAACATCAGACAGGTCAGATTAAGATCATTAAGAGTGTCTTTTTTGATTTAATTATAGTACATATTGCATCGTATGCGTATATTTATGTGTAGACCATTAATTTGCTTCCGTACATACATTTTATTGCTTCTTTTCCACTTGTCGTTTAAAGATGGTATTTAGTTACTGTTACGGCTATTGATGGCTGTTTTTTTTTTTTATTTGCTTCAAGCACGTGAAGAAAAAGCATAATATTGATCTACATAATATTTTGTTTCTCTTTCCATTTCTGTAAAAATATAAATACATGTTTGGTATAATGAACATGCTTTCTTTCCTTCATCTCAACATGGCGCTGTTTGATGCTGTATTAGATGCTGAATTGCATAAGTACAATATTTGGCAACATTCTCACCATCAGTTTTGGAACACCCATCTTCTTGGCAGCTTTCGTACCACTGACAATTGTGTACTTCATTGTTGCTGTAAGTGCAGTTAATTGTTCTGTATATAGTGTGGGTGTATCAAGAACTTACTCCTTTAGCACTGGCTTCTTATCACATCAGGAATTCTCCGGGAAAAGGGGAAATGCATTACAACACGGAAGGTTACATTCCATGTACATTTTTAACAATAGTTCAAATTTTTGAATGGCATATATTGCTGCACTTTTGGACTCAAGTTTGGTCTCTAGTGTGGGTTTTGTTGTTTTTTGGGGGGCTTTTTGTCTTTATTTTTTTGACAAAAACCTGAAACAATTTTGACGAATCGTGACATAAATTGAAATAAAAATGAAGTAGATTGTGTTGCACATTATGGGATTTTAGTTTACAATAACGGTTGAATAATATGAAATCATAATTATAACTATCATAAAACACAGTTAAAAGTAGTATATATTTTTAAAGATTTTTCGAAATTTTTGATAAGTCAAAATAGGTTTTAAACATGGTGGAAAATGATTTTTGGATAAGGATTTAAACTCTGTCTATGTAAAAAAGGAAGTTCCGGATTTGAAGGGCCCACTGCTTTCAGCAAATTCATACTTTACTTCCGTTTTCCACCAGGCTCTTTTCGTACCTGCATCTAGACAATTACGTCGCCTTGTGTCCGTTTCCCTGTCACCGATCTTCACACATTTCACAGAGTCTCTCAGCGGTGTGGCGTCTATCAGGGCTTACAGGGCTCAAGACCGATTCCTGGAAGAATCTAAAAAAAGAGTGGACAACAATTTCAAATTTTACTTTGTCAACTTGGCTATCCAAATGTGAGTGTCATACATACTGAGACAAGACTATAAAAAGGTGGAAAGTTATAGGTTAGAAAAAAATCCAGAATGAATAGATTTGTCAATACGTGTAAAGCTTCATCACACTTAAAAGGACAAGGCGCTGGTAAATTCCAACTCGTCCTCCGTAAAAACCTAATCATACTTTCAAATATGTAATTTCATGACAGTGTTTTCTTTTCCGATAATAACTGGATACCAAAACAAAAACTGCAAAAAGTAATAATACAATTATAACTCTTGAATTCATTTCAGAAAGAGAAACAAAACACGTGTGTCATAATTATTAGAGAAATGTATAAACTCACAAAATTGGTAATTGGAATAATTGTTCATAAAGCGTATGCCAGTTTAAAAACTGTTTAGAACAGTTGATTATTCAGGGTAACAGAAACTGCATTTTAAACATATCCCATACCAGCCTGGTACGGCTCATAGCCAGTTAGAATCTTTTGATTTGTTGAAAACGTGGAAAGTTACCAACAGGAATATCGCTACAGCATTACATGGCCTTATGAAGTTCGAGACTGTGAAGCAATTATTTTACATGGGGTAAAGTAGATATGGAAATCTTGATACTCAAAAAGAAAAGTAAAGACCAGCATCCACTTGGTTGAGATTGCAGGAAGGCATCGTAATATAAAGAAAATGGATCACAACAGGAGGGAAAGAGTGGCAAAGAAATATTAGCCAATCGTACAGATTCACAGAAATAAAATCAATTATAAATATTGTTTTTACTTTCATCCCTCTTGTTAATAGTTGGGCAGGTATTTGGCTACAACTTTTGGGCAACATGGTTGTGTTTGCTACCGCCATATTTGCCGTCGTTAGCACTGGGACAGAAGCTGGTACAGCTGGAGTGTCCATCTCTTATGCTACAATGGTGAGTATTGTTAATAGTAACGACACGTTTCATAAATAAAAACAAGCTTCTTAACTCTCTCAGTCCTAAAAGTCTTTTTATTACTGTCTTTATTATCACTGCTGTTGTTATTGTTGTTGCTATTATTATTATTATTATTATTATTATTATTATTATGATTATTATTATTGTTATTATTATTATTGTTATTATTATTATTATTATTATTATTATTATTATTATTATTATTATTTAAGTATGGATACAAATGGCTATCTACACTTGAAGATGGAAATGTAAACGTTAGAGTTACAGATCTCGTACGTTATAAGCTGCATAAAATCTGTATTATATAGTAAAAACATTAATTTGGCCATTGGGGCTTACAGTTTGTTTTCTTTGAGCTTGATTTATCATCGAGTTGTGGTTGACTTGGGTTTTTCCGTTCCTTTTATATCCTTCTTTTTATTTTGTTTTGTCTTGTGCTTTTTTGTTTGCTTCTTTTCTTTGAGGGGAGTGGACTTGCTTTATTTTGGATTTGTATTTTGTTGTTTTGTCGTTGTTGAATTTCTTGTTTTGTTGGGTTTTTGTTTGTTTTTTTTTTGTTTGTTTTTTTTTTTTTGCTTGGTTTTGGTTTTCGGTTTTGTTTTCGGATTTTTCTTTGTTTAGCTTTGTTTTGTTTGTTTTTATGAAAGTGACATTCATTCCATTCCCTATAGCTGGGGCATAAATAGTTTTTTTTTTAACAAAATGTTTGCTCTTGCTCAACAGATAACTGGAGCTCTTCAACTTCTTGTGACATGTTTGGCCCAAATGGAAAACAATCTGGTGTCCGTTGAGAGAATCAAGGAATACTCTGAAGAGGAACGTGAAGTAAGCCAACGACTCTCTTGGTTAAAACACCATTTAAAATCATTTGTACTTGCGAAAATTATTTACCTTTGACACACTCTTTCTCCAAAAAACAGAGTTTTCTTGATGTATGGATCCCAATTGAATTCATGAGAGTTAATTCTATAACGAGTTTAACCTGCACTGTCTTAAAGGGCACGTTGATTATTCTGTATGGACGCTTCAGTTTTGAAGTATGGCAGAAATTGTGATGTTATGAATCGAATACTTATGCTTCAGGTACAAAGGTCATGACTGTTTAGAAAGCGCCCATGGAATGGATTTGTAACATTGCTCTAGAAATGTAATTGGGTGACACGTTTTCAACCATTGTGACTTTTTTTTTTTATTTCTTTACAAGAAAAGTTCTATCTCATGGATGGTTGAATGATTTTAGCCAATTCTTTCTCTGTTAAACTTTTCTGTAACTTTTTCTGACCTTTTCCTGTAAATATAAGTACAGTTATAACTCTCTAACCCCCCCCCCTTCCCTGATTACCAGGCTGCCTGGATAAATCCTTGTCATCGGCCCGACTCCGACTGGCCTGATTCAGGCGAAATGAAATTTCTAAATTACCACACGCGTTACAGACCTGGACTTGACCTTGTACTGAAGAACATTACATGCCATATTGATGGAGGGGAGAAGGTAGGCAATGTATTGTAATTTTACATAATCAACAACAAAACAAAATGTTTAGTCTTCTTGTCTAATATCTAACGTACAATATATTAATAATTGTCATATAATATAAATATACCATATCTGCTTCCTCGACTTCGTGCAAGCCGTGATAAATAAATTATAATTTCTGTTTTTATTGTCATTTTCACAATTAATTGTGGTCTGAAGAAAGATTTAAAAATTCACTGTTTTGTTCTGTGGAGACCATTTATAAACCTTGTTTTGTCGTTGCTTATTCCAAGTAAACTTTCCGCCGTGACACTTTATTATTTATTATGTAATTGTACGTACTTCATTGCAAGTATGATGAATTGTAAAGAATTCGTCTCACATAAAGAACGTAGTTTTATATCGGATACAAATTGAAGTGGTTTCGAGAACTGCTGCAATTATTAAAATTATGTCAAATGCATGATTGTCTAAATAATGAAAGCCTTAGAATTATTATTTATGTTTCATATTACAGTATGGTAGAAGCGCATCGAAGAAGAGTGTGCAAGGACGGTGGTGTTGGTGGAGAAGAGTGTCAGGCATTATGTGTGATAAGAGGATATCTAGAAACCTGAAAGGAAATGTGTATAAATGAGGTTGTCGGCCCAGCAATGATCTATAAGCTGGCGACTGGTGCGCTGGGGGGTGGCTGAAATGAAGATGCAACATTTGTCAACGTAGTATGTAGCGAGAGAGGACAAGATCGGAAATGAGTTCATTATAGAGAATGAGTACATGGCCAAGTTTGATGGACACATGGTGAGAGAATCTAGATTAAGATGAATTGGTCATATTCACAGGAGAGATGAAGTGTACATTGATTTAAAAAAAATGCTGAAGATGCCAGTAGCAGGTAATGGGAAAAGAGGGGGGAAAATACCACTCTATTAATCCCCGAAGGGAAATTATCTTTTGGTTTTTAACCGAAAACCTAGCGTCAGCCGCAAGAGCAGCGCCGCAAACGTAGGCAATTTTTTTTTAAATCTTGCTCAAGGGTTTAATCACAGTATCCCCAACGGGGATCGAACCCACAACATCTCGCTTGCGAGTCCAAAGCGCTGCCGCTGAGCCACTGTGACCACAAGACCGAAAAGAAGATAGACGGATGGAATTACGGAAGATATTATGATAGCCGCTGATATGAGAGAGGAGGTAGCGATGAATAGGACTGCTTGGAGACAAAGGTCCACTGTGGCGATATGCAAAGGATAAGACGAAAGAAGAAGATCGCAGCTGATCTCAAGTCATTCATAGTTTCATAGTTTCTGTGGTTTTGGTTTTGGTTTTGGTTTTCTTTTCTCTTTTCTTTTTTTTTGTTATAATACATATACACACAGTTTATACCCATAGGGATAATCAAAATGCATAGAAAAAGATTATCATAGGGCGTTTGTGAATTTAGAACGAAACCTTATCAACAATCTTTATTAATGTGAGATCACTGAGAGGAAGATTCATTCTATCTTTTTGTCAAACGTTTGATTAAGGCATGTATAGAGATGATCTTGCTTTATTGTTCATAATAGGTTTTTAAGTAAATCCTTTGAAATCTAACCCGTATTTAACCTTTTGACCTTGCAGATTGGCATTGTGGGTCGTACAGGTGCTGGCAAGTCTTCCATGACAGTTGCCTTGTTCCGTATCATCGAGCCTGCTGGTGGTCAAATAATCATTGACAACGAGGAAATCTCGACCCTAGGTCTACACGATCTTAGAAGGAGACTTACTATTCTTCCACAGGTAAGTGGGCCTAGAAGAAAAGCAATTACTGATTATAAGCATCATTCGAAATTTAATGGGCAATTGATTTTAAGATCGATATGAGTAAATGCACTATACCAGCTCTTAATATTCCAATGTTGAAGAAGAAGCCTGTGAATTATTCGACGAGAAACATAAGTAGTGAAGCAGCTAAAATGACCCAAGGTTGCTCATATTATTATATCAGAGACGTATTTTAAGGAGGGCGATAATATGAGTTGGTCAGCAATGTATAGTAAAGTCTGTTTTTGAAGAGAATGGGCACATTTACCAAGGTATTGGAATTTCATTGCACTTATATTAGTGGATATGAATCGAATTCTCTTCAGGATCCAGTCATCTTCTCTGGCACACTACGTATGAACCTGGATCCTTTTGACGAGGCGTCAGACATGGCTATCTGGGATGCTCTGGAGCGTTGCTACCTGAAGGACTTTGTCAAAGGTTTGTCTACTGGCCTGGACTACGAGTGTGGTGAAGGAGGCAGCAACCTCAGGTATGACCACTACATGATTTAATAAGAGTACAGTTCCTTCATTTTCATGTAATTTTATGTTTGCTTGTTAATAAGTCTAAGGCTAGTTATTTTATTCATTGATTATTTTTTTCATTTTTGTGAAATAAAAGACAAAATCAAATGAATAAATCCCCTCCCCCTCCCCCACCAACATAAATTAAATTAAAAATGCTAGCGGGATCATTTTCTGTTCTAACATCATCAGTATGTCATAGCACGTTTACAATATCATATAATACGCCAAAATATATAATTTAAAAACAAGAACCTATTCGATAGCCTCTGTGTATGTCAAATGCATTTTGCCTCTGTGCATTTATCTAGATTTTGCTTTTTTTTTTTACATAAAAACTGTACACATGTAAAGAAAACCATCCACATTTCCATTTCCAGTGTCGGACAGCGCCAGTTGGTTTGCCTTGGCCGGACGTTGCTTCGTAAGACAAAGATTTTGGTCCTGGACGAAGCCACGGCTGCTGTAGACATGGAGACTGATGAGCTCATCCAAAAAACCATCAGGGAAGAGTTTAAAGACAGTACAGTGCTGACCATTGCCCATAGACTTAACACAATCATGGACTACGACAGGTGGGTTGTGATTGATACTGTATATTCTTCGACTTCATCTTGTCCACCTCGTCTTCTTCATCGTCGTTGTTGCCCTCTTCCCCTCCTTCGTTTTCTCCCTCTTCTTTCTTGTCTCCATCCGTCATTTGTCCGGGATGAGATTTGATGGATTGGCGGGATAAGGAAAATACGGACAGGATGGGTGTTTTCGGTTACGGTCAATTACTGACTGGTGGCTGAACGCTGGCGCGGATGTAGGTGTGTCAAAGTGGGACAAAATTGTTGGAGCATTCAAATCGAAGATGGCGGCCTCCACAGACTTTGGAAGCACATTGGCCCTTGTGTTAATGAGTCAGTATTAACTTCTATAAATGCACTGCTGAATTAAGATGAAAGTTAAATGAAGTAATTTTTTCGAAACCACTATGAATTTTAAAACATATAATTTGTCAATTTACTTTGAATTGCTTTTTATTTTGTATCGGCCTACACACACTGCCGCCATCTTCGATTTTTCGTACTGTTTGGGACAGTCTGTCCGGTACCATAACCCATCCATTTCCGAGCACAACTGCAACCAAAGATTTTAGAGGAGAGGACTAGATTGGCAAGTAAGATCACTATAATATACTTCATCGCTTTCCAGCATTGAGGTCTAGACAGAAAAGATATTACGCATAACTGGAGACCCAACTTTTATCATTTTGCCATTTGCTCACTTGAATAAAATTAAACAGGTAAATATGAACTATCTTCACGTGAGAGATTTGCTATCTATCTACTTTGGAAGTTAATTAGATCTAGAGTCAGAAAAAAACAATGACTAGATCAACAATAGATGAAATGTGGGGTGTATTGGCTGTAATTTATATATAAGCTTACTTTCACTGTGCTGCTTATTTTGTTTGTTGTTGAAGTACCAAGTTTTGTCTCATGACTATTGAGTGGCACCTGTTTGCTAAGCATTTACGAGATAGAGGAATGGACAAGCATGAATTTGTGTAAACTTTTCAAAAAATCGTTTGAAAATCTTAAAGGCAAAGAAACATTTACGCCTTAGCACAATATATCAAACAGTCTCCAATGTTTATTTTTCAGAGTTATGGTTCTAGACAAGGGGACTATCAAAGAACTCGACTCGCCTAGCAATCTGCTTGCAGACTCAACCACGATTTTCCACAGCATGGCGAAAAATGCCGGTCTGGTGTAATCCATCTAATGGTCCAGTGAAGCTTGCGTGTACCTTGGGTCCAATTCC
>JBCJKE010164135.1:0-10450 GCA_039654525.1 Melibe bucephala
AACATTCTTCTATAAAACCACATTTCCGTCGCTTCCACTTTTTTCTTCATTTGGTTGTTCATCGTCCATGCTTCGCAGTAGTAGTAGTAATGATAATAATAATAATAGTAGTAGTAGTAGTAGTTGTAGTAGTAGTTATGGGGATAGTGGTGGTGGTGGTAGTAGTAGTAGTAGTAGTAGTAGTAGTAGTAGTAGTAGTAGTAGTAGTAGTAGTAGTGGCAGCATTTTATTTACGGTTGTCACAGGGGTAGGGGGGTTTGCAGTGGATGAATGAATATGTTGTCATGAATGCATCAATGAATATCAATGAAAATACATCTATAATGCTTCAATATTGAGAAAAGTTGATAATTGAACATTGCATATCTATATTGGGCTCAAGCTGAGAAAATATACATTGACAATCTAAATCGCGTAAGAACGAAATATCATCATCATGGTCATCATCACCATCGTCATCCTCCTCATCATCATCTTCTACACCATCCCCCTAGCTTCTCCATCACTATTTAACATGGTTACGTTTTTACACAGGGTGACCCGAACGCTTCGTCCTCCGGCAACAATGAGAATAAAACAGGGGACAGCCGTCCCCGGAAGTTGGAAAGGTCCGACACCGGTTTCACCAGTGTGGACATTTCGCATTACACCAACGGCAAGGAGGATGACAACAAGAGCCCCTCTCCACAGCCGACGATCACCAAGAAGACCGGCGGGAAGGTAGGCAGAGAGCAAAAGCAGGAGAGTTCTATCGGGCCACCAAATGTCTCCACGCCCACACCATTATCCTCACCACAAACACCTACGTCGTCCTCGTCCTCATCATCAAAAACATCTCCTTTTCCAACGCAACCACACTCATCTTCTTCGTCGTCTCGTACGTGCTCGTCACCCTCGTCATCGTTATCATCCTCATCGTCGTCTCGCATGTTGTCCGTGTCTTCGTCGTCGTCGTCGTCGTCATCGTCGTCAGTAGCAACAAACCGCTCCTCTAGTCGCCAGTCGTTGTTTAACTCTGAACGGCGTTGTAGCTTGGGCGCGTCCCAAAAGTCTGAAATATCCAAGCAATCGGGGTTCCCATTGAGATTTAGGTTGTTCAGGGCCAAAACCATTTCTTCCATTACTTCTACGACGAAGCACGAGGAAAAAAGACATGTCTGGGGTTACCGGCGTATATTTTCTAGACATAAGCAAACACTTCGAAAGCTCAAAAGCGACCCCGAGGGAGATTTAGATGCAGTTAAAGAAGAATCGAACATAAATAGGTCTGTGTCAGAGGGGGAACGCATCGCAATGGCCTCCCTGTCTTTGCGAGGCGATTCTACAGAATTGTTGCAAGGAGACCAAAAGTCCGAGACAAAAGATGACGTCATACTCATGGATCTTGAGGAGTCGGGTAAAACAGTCGCAGACGTGCCTTGTGCTAGAAGCAGTAGTAAAATTAGTCGAGACGACGAAAGACACGGGGAGAGAGGAGATGCGAGCACGTGTGAAATTATTGAGTCGGAAGATTTTGATATCAACGTTAATACCGTTGTTGAAAGAAGAGGACAGGAGGACAGTAGTGATGCTCCTATTGCGTCGAGCCAATCGTATCCAATGGCAGACGAATCGTCTTCCTTTACTTCTTCTAGAGAAATCAAGCGCCGGTATTCCTTGGACGAGGACCAGCCGCCAGAGAAACAACGCCTGTTTCTTCAAGTGAAGTGCTTGGAGCCTGGCTATCAAGAGATACCGTCGATCGTGGACATCAGCAAAAAACACAAGAAATACGTGTGCCTGCTTCGTTCGAAATCCGAGGGAAACCTAATCGACCCCGAGTCGGAAGAGAGTTCCGACGCGGACAAAGAATCGTCCAGGTCATTGGATCGCCTGGATGATGTCCCCAAAGACGCGGAACCAATGGCCGCCAGCAGACTTCTTCAGGAAGACGTAGGAGCTTCGTGTGGAGAGGATTTTAAACCAGGACCGTCTAGGCTGAAGCGCTTTCGTAAGGGTCGAAGAGGAAGTCATCCTGTTCATAATATGGGCTGGAGCTACGATAACCAGAGCTCTTCACGAGATGCCAGTTCCGCACGCAGTGGCCTCGAGCTGGACTTAGCTCAGAAAGTCATATTGAGGAAAAGAATCATGAGATCCCTGAAGGCAGATGAAAAGAGTCCGACGTTGGACAGTTGACTGGTAGGCCGGATTATCGAAGGCTACCAGGTTTTGGCTACCCTTAGACGTTTTTGCGTGTGTGATTCGCCAGCCATGTTCCTGGGCTTTAAATGTGATTATTTGATATTATAACATTTCACTCCTTACACCAAAAGGAACCAACCTTACATACAGAAACGCAATAGCTCTTTCATGAAAATCTTTGAAAATGTGGGACTACGTTTAATTTACTTCATATCTTTACCGTATGCTTTGTTGGCCTTGAAGATTGAAAGGCATTATTCGTTTGATTTTTTTTAACTTTAAGAATACTTTTTCAACTGCACAAAATACTTTATACATTAATTACACAGAATGATTCAGGTGTGGTAAAATAAATGCGCTTTGGCATCAGTTTTAACTTCTGGTTTAATCTACATTTCATTTTTATTGCGGATTAGCAAATTACATGGCCACACAATCATATGTCATATCAGTTTTGTCGGATGAACCAAGGGAAAAAACCAAAAACCCTGTTCTTAAATAATAAAAAGAAAATCCAACAAAGAAGCAAAGAAAAAAGCAAAGAATAAAACCCAAACCAGGAAGAATACAAAACAAAATATGACAAAAAGTTTAAAAAAACCCAACCCAACCCCAGAACAAAACAAAACAAAACAAAAAAACAAACAAACAATCAAACAAAAAGGAAACAAACCAATAACGACAGCATAAAATAGAACCAACTAAAACAATTAAACAAGAATAAATATATTGAAAGTGATGAAAGAACCCAAACTAAAGCTGAGCAAAAGTTCATAACCTTTGAATACCGCAAGCTGCAGGTTGGTTGTGTTTTGGGATTTTAGGGATTTTTAGGGATTTTTAGGGATTTTAAGGGATTTTTTTCGATGCTTTTAGTTTACATTTTTGCATCACTAGAAGTGTTATTTTCTTCTGAATCAATCGCGCGGTAAATTACGACCTTGCGTAATGTATTTTTATTATGCTCGTTCCCCAAGGAAGAATGATCTATCCGACAAAATCATATTTTAACATGGACCAGATGACCAGAAAAATTCATCCACAAAAGTAGTGAGAAAAAATATGAATAAAAAGGAAGGCCAAGCATTTTGCTGAAAGGAAGAGCGTCAAACCGGATTTAGGTTTGCATAATTACAATAAAATCCATTGGTGGTTTGCTGAATTACAGGACTTGTTCCAGATACTTCCCACTTCGATATTACACATTTCGAAAAATTATCATAGCCTTTTAGTTCGTGTGGCTTCCAAAATGGCGTCTATCAAATATTCAATTCTTTCAAATGCCATTCCAAACAATTTGTCTTTCAATTGGGCCTACCCCCAATGGTGAAAAAACAGTGGACACAGAACGGGACTGTTTGGCGCCAAGATGTTTTCAGTCCCTCGGCTAACAATTCTAGAACCGGTATGATCATTGGTCTAGATCCAGCTCAGAGCACTCCTAGAGACATGTAATATGCACCAACTTGGTCAAAATAATTGTTTCGTCTTTCTTAAATTGTCCGTAGCTTCCTCGCTCCATATCTTAGACAGGATTGCAAGGTAACAGCCAGAGTTTAGTGTGACTAGATGCTGGGGTTCATCGAAGAATAACGATGGCACAATGAGCCCCTGAGAAATCACATTGCCCATAATGTGACCTTCCGATCTTGAAGGCCATTCTGGTACACTTCATCAAGCTTTGATGATCCCCAATAAGCAAAGTCTCCCATTGAAGAACACTTACCAAGAAATAGCATACGCTGACGACATAAATTTTATCGGGACTGAATATACAAATTTAGATGAGGTTCAAAAAGTCCTAGAAAAATACCAATTAAAGGTCAATGTTGAGAAAACAGAATTTACGTCCATCAACAGAGTAGAAACAGCTTGGAAAACCACAAAAACGTTGGATCCCTTATCGGAGATGTTGAAGACATTGAAAGAGTAAAAAGGCTGTCCAAAGTTGCCTTGAATAAACTGAAAATTGTATGGCTAGAGAAAAGAAATATAAAATAAAAAAGTACAGAATAAAATTTACAGAGACCTTGTAAAATCGATCCATACGTACAACTGCGGGACGTGGGCGCTTACCCAGACAGAATTGAAAAAAGTTGGATGCCTTTCATAGGAAACAGCTCATGAAAGTGCTCAACTTCTACTACCCAGTCAAAATTTCAAACTCGTCCCTCTACAAAAAGTGTAATGAAATTAAATCCATTTCCATTACGTCCATTTCCACATTCATGGTTGAAAGCCGCTGGAAATTATTTGGACACATCTTAAGACGAGAACAAGACATACTGGCCGACAAATCCATGGAACTATATTTTATCAAATTTGGCAATCAAAGGAAGACCATTAACAACACTACCAATAATACTGAATAAAAAACTGTCCTATCTTAACTCCAACGCATCTCGAAAGACGAAGAGCAATTAAAAAAACAACAACTTAAGATCGCTAGCACAGGACCGTAAATGGTGGAGAGCCATGACAACAAAGATCATGAAGGTTGCTAAGGCATCCCCTTCGGACGATTCGGACGCGAAAAGTCTTTAAATCAATAAGTCATAGTAAAACATAATTTTTACCGTTGACGTATCCGTTAGTGTAGAAGTGGGCCTAAACATGCAAGTGTTACTTCTGAGAATTTCTTTTAAGATCCATTTTAACCGAAACTGAAGCACACTGTTGGGAATTACACTGTTTAGATATCACGCCGGTTATCAAAACCAAAGACAAAAGAAAGCAATTCTATCTTCCGTTCAATTCAGGTGTCAATCGGATCACTCTTAAAGAAGTTATGGGCATTATTAAGGGCGCAGTTTTTTCTGGTCAGTTGCTACATTTCCACCCTTTGTACACCACAATAATAATAATTGTCCACATTGTTCTTGTGACAATGGCACGTTAACGTATTTATGCAGTCGAAACCGCAGTTTTCAAAGCGACAAGCCGATGTAACTGTTCAATTTGACGTTTATTGCCTTCTTCTCAACGTTTTGTAAAATATAGATACGTCCTTTTGCCTTGGGACATTGTTCTCCTATTTAAAAACCTATCGCCTTAGAAGTGTTTTACATGTAAATATTTCTGTATGTATGTATCGCAGAACGGAAAGTTTATTTTTACACAGACGTCTATTAGATTGAGCATGTGAATGAAATGCAAGGTCGAAATACCGAGTATGTTGTGGAAAAGAGAATACAACTTACTACAGCACAGTAATAGTGTATAAAATTCCACTTATCGCTTTTCGACGCGTTGACAAGAATACTCCGTTAATTGAATTTGTCAGCTTATATGAAGACTAAGAGTAAAACAAATTATTATTCCTAGTGAAGTAAGCGAAGCAAAAAGGTATCTCTATCACATATTGAACTTTTAAGACTTCATGAAAGCTTTTGAGTAACTGGCTTACTTTGAGTAACTTTTGAGTACACTGCTGTAGTCAGTCAAGAGGGTGTAAAGGATTATGGCATTATGGTACATATTAATGATATATGCGTCATCCTCTTCACCGTGTTAATCTGTCTTATTTGAAGCTTTAACTCCTGGGCACGAAGGTTTGATTCGGCTCAAACACAGAATAATTCTTTTCAATAGTATTTAACACAAAACATGGATTGGTTTATTTCATACATTGATCTTTACAACTTTTCTGTCAGCTGTTGCATTTGAAACTCGTACATCTGATCGGAGTGAAAGGGCCAGCAGTAAACGTGGGGATTGAGAAATAAGCATTATGCAGATATAAATGCCATCTCCCGGAAACTCGTTCTCTTCCCCAAATAATCTTTTAAACAGATGTACTGTAACGTCTCCATGCTCATTGGTGCAATCCGTTGCTCCAAGCCAGCATCCTAGACCTCAATGCACGGTACCCCAGACAAATAGGTATTCAAACAGACAGACGTATGGACAGATAGGTATATCGTGAGGCCGGGGATGTAGACTTTAAAGTAGACTTTATTATAACTTGCTTTTCAGAATACTGACAATAAAATCAGTGTGCAACCTCGAATTCAATCGTTTACAATAGTTTGTTACGTCCATTATCATTGTAGAAATCGCTGAAATTTCTTTGACATTTTGTATTGTTCCTCTTCCGTTGTCTTTACCCTTGATGAGGACTGTGGTGATGAAGGTATTGGTAATGGTGGTGGTGATGTGGAGTTATTGATGGCAATATTTTATTATTCCAGTGATCACTTGGAGTGAGAACTTCTACTATACCAATAAACATTCATACGCAAGACAAGTTTGCCTGTATCTAAATTCAGGCAGAAACAATTGCATCAGTCAGCGCATATAATCGAAATTACCAGTTGATTATAAAATTGGCTCTATTGTTGCAATGCCCTGGGTTGAAATGTAGAGCCAGTGTCATACCGTTCACATTCAAAAGAACCCCTTGCCATCGTCATACCCAAATATGAGGAGTCACGATTCTAATTTGTTTCTATTTATGTTTATTTATTCGTCACTTTAGTTTCATTTAATTTAATTATTTTAGTCACAATTCTAATTTTATTTCTACTTATGTTTATTTATTCGTCACTTTGATTTTATTTAATTCAATTACTTTCCATTTAAGTTTTTGTAATTTTTTTTCACCATTTTTGATAATTTATTCTTTTTTGTTACGATTTCCTTGTTTGGTTTGGTCTTAGTTTTGATTAGTTCTTTTCGTTTGTTTTTTTTTTAGTTGAGTTCAAAACAAAACAATTTTTTTCTTTCTTATTGTTTTACCTCCTCAGTTTTTGTATTTACACTTTTTGTTTCCTTTTAATTATTTTCCAGCAAGCTAGCAAAAAGGCACGGGCACCTCTCAAAGTCATTAGTGCAGTGAAAAACAATAATGCCGGTAAAAGCACAAACAAGACAGACGGTAAGAAACCGGATAAGGGAGCCGTGCAACCCGGCAAAGAGACCGAGGGACAGCAACCGAAGGAGAAAGCCGCTGCTGAAGGGAGTGGTTCTGACGCGAAGAAAGGCTCCGGGGCAGCGAAAGGTTCGGAGGTCGGAAAGACAGGCGCTGAGGGAGACAAGGGCCCCGACGCTAAGCCAGATAGCGAGCCAGGGAAAGCCTCTGACGCAAAGAACGATTCCGCCGTGGCCAAAGGCCCTGACGCCAAGGACGGCCCTGACGCGAAGAAAGGCCCTGACGCCAAAGAAGGCCCTGACACGAAGAAAGGCCCTGAAGCGAAGAAAAGCCCTGATGCCAAGGACGGCCCTGACGCGAAGAACGGCCCTGACGCGAAGAAAGGCCCTGACGCGAAGAAAGGCCCTGACGCCAAGGACGGCCCTGACGCGAAGAAAGGCCCTGACGCGAAGAACGGCCCTGACGCGAAGAAAGGCCCTGACGCCAAGGACGGCCCTGACGCGAAGAAAGGCCCTGACGCTAAGGAAGGCCCTGACGCGAAGAAAGGCCCTGACGCTAAGGAAGGCCCTGACGCGAAGAAAGGCCCTGACGCGAAGAAAGGCCCTGACGCGAAGAAAAGCCCTGACGCCAAGGACGGCCCTGACGCGAAGAAAGGCCCTGACGCGAAGAACGGCCCTGACGCGAAGAAAGGCCCTGACGCCAAGGACGGCCCTGACGCGAAGAAAGGCCCTGACGCTAAGGAAGGCCCTGACGCGAAGAAAGGCCCTGACGCTAAGGAAGGCCCTGACGCGAAGAAAGGCCCTGACGCGAAGAAAGGCCCTGACGCGAAGAAAAGCCCTGACGCCAAGGACGGCCCTGACGCAAAGAAAAACTCTGACGCTAAGGACGGCCCTGACGCGAAGAAAGGCCCTGACGCCAAGGACGGCCCTGACACGAAGAAAGGCCCTGACGCCAAGGACGGCCCTGACGCGAAGAAAGGCCCTGACGCCAAGGACGGCCCTGACGCGAAGACAGGTACTGATGCGAAGAAAGGCCCTGACGCCAAGGACGGCCCTGACGCCAAGAAAAGCCCTGACGCTAAGGACGGCCCTGACGCCAAGAAAGGCCCTGACACTAAGGACGGCCCTGACGCCAAGAAAGGCCCTGACGCGAAGAAAGGCGCTGACGCCAAGGACGGTCCTGACGTCAAGAAAGGCGCTGACGCGAAGAAAGGCGCTGACGCCAAGGACGGTCCTGACGCCAAGAAAGGCGCTGATGCAAAGGACGGTCCTGACGCGAAGAAAAGCCCTGACGCAAAGGACGGTCCTGACGCCAAGAAAGGCCCTGGCGCAAAGGACGGTCCTGACGCCAAGAAAAGCCCTGACGCAAAGGACGGCCCTGACGCGAAGAAGGGCCCAGACGCAAAGGACGGCCCTGACGCGAAGAAAGGCACTGACGCCAAGAAAAGCCCTGATGCAAAGGACGGCCCTGAGGCGAAAAAAGGCCCTGACGCCAAGGACGGGCCTGACGCGAAGAAAGGCCCTGACGCACAGAACGCCCCTGACGCCAAGAAAGGCGCAGAGGCCAAGAAGGGCGCTGACGCTAAAACTGATTCCACCGCATCAAAAGACACTGAGGCAGAAAAATCCTCTAACGCGAAGAAAGGCGCTGAGGCCGAAGCACTTACTGACGCAAAGAAAGGAAAGGAGGCTGAAAAGTCGACAGACGCTCAGAAAAGTGTTGACGGAAAGAAAGGTGATGAGGCAGGTAACGGTGCAGGTTCAAAGAAAGATCCCAACGCAGCAAATGGCACCGACGCAGAGAAAGCTTCTAACGCCAAGAAAGGTGCTGAGGCCGAGAAACCTTCTGGTCCAAAGAATGGTTCCGAGGCAGGAAAGTCGACAGACAAGCAGAAGGGTCCGACCAGTCCCGACGCAAAGAAGGGTGCCGAGCCAGAGAAAGGTGCTGACGCAAAGGAAGATCCTGCGGCAACGAAAGACCCACAGAAAGGCCCTCTCGCCAAGAAAGACGCAGAGTCAGAGAAAGGTCCCGACGGAAATAAGGGACCGGAGGCAAAGAGCACCCCAGAGGCAGACAAAGGCAAAGAAGCCGAGAAGCGCCCTCAGACAGGGAAAGCACGGGAAGGCTCTGGGGCACCGCAGGGCCCTGAGGCAGAGAAGGGCCCTGAGGGACAGGCAGGCACAGAGACAGGGAAAGGCCCTGCGGCAACAGTGGGCTCTGACGCAGACAAGGGTCCTGGCAAAAGTACTGATAAGAAGAAAACAGGTAAATGGGACCGTTGATGAACGTCTTGATTACGTTCAAGATTTGGGAAATATTGTAGTAAATAAAGGCTTATTTACCTTTTATTATCCACACCATTGTTGGCTTTCACCCTTCCCCAAAACCGTTTTTGCTTTAAGACTTACTCTTGTGTTTGATCTAACGTTACTAATCTTTCACCCTGTACTGATACTGATATTTACAGCATGACTACGAAGAAAAGTTAACAGCCCGGGACGTGCACGTGGATGTCGATGAAAATCCAAGAAATGTAAGTTTCCACTCAACAGGATGATACCTTAAGTCTATAAAATACCCATCTGGATTCATAAGCCTGGTTAAAACCAAATGTTACCTGCCATATTCAAATCCCACTGGGAGGGAAAATGGCAGTCATAGAGCCTTTAAATTACTGGGCGTCAGGTACTGGGTATCAAGAACCCAGACTTACCCGGTCTCCTCGGGGTGAGATAAGTCTAAGCTGAAACAGCTGCTGCTGGAGGGAGAGGTTCATCTTTGAAAACGTAAAACGATCTCGCCCAAAACTACTTTACCATACATTTGAATTTTGGAATTTCTCACATTCCAAATAAGGATCGTATTGAATAGATTGTATAACTTGTACACTGCTCTCGTGAGAAGAATATCCCTTCATCTAGACTCCATTGATCGTGATATGCATATTTTATCTTTCCTTAACCACTCGGCAAACAAACATTACACCAGGAAACCTAAACAAAACAAATAAAAGTCAAAACAAGAAAAGGGGGGGGGGGGGGGCAAGCAAAACAAAACTAAAATCTCTTAAAAAATCAACAGTTATACAGACAGCAACAAAAGAAACAAACCTAAGCAAAGCCAATACCAAGCAAAGAAGGAAACGTTCTCGACAGCGTTTATTTTAGTCATGGGGCCAACATGCTTCGCGGGTATTATTCCCTACACCTAATTGAAATTGTTCCGGGTAGCATTAACCCTAACCCTTAGCCTATCCCACCCACAACGTCGTTGTCTTTAGTGAATGAACATGTGGATACTTTATTGCATTTTAGAGTTACAATGGCATAGCCTGCATATTGGAACGCGACACACACACAAACACACACACACAGACACACTCCACATATGTATATA
>JBCJKE010164246.1:0-17362 GCA_039654525.1 Melibe bucephala
CTCTCTCTCTCTCTCTCTCTCTCTCTCTCTCTCTCTCTCTCTCTCTCTCTCTCTCTCTCTCTCTCCCCCCCTCTCTCCCTCCCTCCCTCTCTCTCTCTCTCTCTCTGTCTTTCATACACACGCAACACACACAGACTCAGACACACACACACACACACACACACCAGGAAATGGCATTTGTTCAAGGATAAACTCTTTATTTACTTTTCTTATCTACCGGATGACTAGCTGAATGTAGGTATTGCTAGTTTCCATCTCACAGCTGATAAAAATGCACCATGACATACAGTGTCAGCAACTGACCACTTAGAATTGTTGCTTGCATTTGAAAGCATCTCAATTTACTAGTGAAGTAATACAATTGACTCCAACAACTTATTTAGTTGGTATGTATACCTCAAAGCATCCTGTGCTTATTTGGGGGTTCTTGTTTGATTATTTAACTCCTATGCTTATTATATATGAGGTTTTTGTTTGATTACTTAACTCCTGTGCTCATTATATGAGGTTCTTATGTGATTATTTAACTCCTGTGCTTATTTGGCTTCTTCACTGACTATGTAACTCTTGTGCTTATGATATGAGGTTCTTATTTGATTATTTAACTCCTGTGCTTATTTTATGAGGTTCTTGTTTGATTATTTAACTCCTGTGCTCTTTATGTGAGGTTCTTGTTTGATTATTTAACTCCTGTCCTTTTAAATGAGGTTCTTGTTTGATTATTTAACTCCTGTGCTTATTTGAGGTTCTTGTTTGATTATTAAACTCCTGTGCTTATTATATGAGGCTCTTGTTTGATTATTTAACTCCTGTGCTTATTTGAGGTTCTTGTTTGATTATTAAACTCCTGTGCTTATTTGAGGTTCTTGTTTGATTATTTAACTCCTGTGCTTATTATATGAGGCTCTTGTTTGATTATTTAACTCCTGTGCTTTTTATGTGAGGTTCTTGCTTGATTATTTAACTCCTGTGCTTATTATATAAGGTTCTTATTTGATTATTTAACTCCTGTGCTTATTATATGAGGTTCTTGTTTAATTATTTAAGTCCTGTGCTTATTTGAGGTTCTCGTTTGATTATTTAACTCCAGTGCTTATTATATGAGGTTCTTGTTTAATTATTTGTCCTGTGCTTATTTGAGGTTCTTGTTTGATCATTTAACTCCTGTGCTTATTATATGAGGTTCTTGTTTGATTATTTTAACTCATGTGCTTATTTGAGGTTCTTGGTTTGATTATTTAACTCCTGTGCTTATTATGTGAGGTTCTTGCTTGATTATTTAACTCCTGTGCTTATTATATAAGGTTCTTATTTGATTATTTAACTCCTGTGCTTATTTGAGGTTCTTGTTGTTTAATTATTTAATTCCTGTGCTTATTTGAGGTTCTTGTTTAATTATTTTACCCCTTTGCTTATTTGAGGTTCTTGTTTAATTATTTCTCCTATTCCTATGCTTATTTGAGGTTCTTGTTTGATTAACCCCTATTCCTATGCTTATTTGAGGTTCTTGTTTGATTATTTAGCTCCTGTGTTTATTTGGTCCATACCTGGGTATTTATGCTCTATGTATACTTATTGGTGTCTAACAGATAGAGATGAATAAATTATTTAAAAAAGGTTTTTAAAAAATACAAGAGCTATGTCAATGGAGCGCTCTTCTCACCCAATATATCACATAAAAACCAATGGCTTAGCATGAGATAAGATAAGATGAAAAATTATCAATTCTAGAAATTTTAATAATAGTGATAGACCCACAAGCATACAACACACACACATTCACACATAAGTAAAACTGAAATTTAACTGTGCTACTGCACACCTAAAACTTTACTACTGAGTACAACATTTCTATGCCTTGCCATAAGGTAAAAACAACATTAATCGCTTCCTCTGCTACTATCATTTCAGCTAGAGAATTGAGTCCCAAGCATCCATACAGTATGAAAGCTCAATCAAAAATATCAATGTTTGTCTTCTTAAGCCTTTGCGTTTTCACAATTAGTGCGTCTAAGAAACAAGTCAGCAAATCAACAGTATACTTTGGTGAAGAGGTAAACTATATTGAAGAACGGGCTAAAAATGATGACAAAAGTCTTTTACAAGGAGCAGTGTATGACGTCCATGAGCTGCCACAGAGTCATACGGATGGCAGCATGGACATTGGGCCTATTGGTCCACCATATCCCATCACAGCGTCCTGGTTTATGGATCGATTCCAAATTGAGCAATGGAACCAGACGATGAAGGCATTCCAAGCCCAAGGAGGGGATACCGTCATCCTCAGAGCTCCACCTATTGTCCAACGCACAAAGGAAGACTTGGCTAGAGACTCTAACTTCAGATGGTGTGGAAGCTACAAGAGTAGTTCTGGAGACGACGGCCCAATGTGCTATGATGAGGCAGTTGCCGAGATGTCTGCCATGGGTCACAATGTGACAGCATTTCTCTCCTATCAGTATGAGGAGGGCTTCACCGATGACATCATGTTGTGCCCAAAGTACGATCGCAAAATCAAGGGCGGTCGAATATACTACAGAATCGTCTTGCCCACAAAACCTGTCCCTGCATCCACTGAAGATCCCTGTGACTTTGTGCAGGGATCCGACGTCATCGTGCTCTTCACCAGTTTTGCAGGTACAGACCCGCATCAACTTCTCCTCAAGAGTGCCCAGCATTTCAACATGTCTGTTTTCTTCGGATTGCCTGCGGCCCCGTACAACTTCCAAGCCAATCTCATGCCTGCATATTATGCATGGGTAAAAAGAGTGTTACATGAACACAAAGCCAGATTTTCTAAAATTCAATTCACTGAGTCTGCAGACGAAACTCAAGTCATTCAAAAGACTGGGGACTCCCAGAGGGCAAACCATGGTCAGAAAATGAGTTACAGAATCAGGAAATCCATTTTCCCTGCTGGTGGATTCAATACAGTTCAGAAAAGTAATCAGAATGGTAAAAAGATGGCAGATCATAAGCAGCATGTCCACAACAAATCCCTTTACATGAACTTGGTGGGATACTACAGTGCAGATGAATGCGATTTGGTAAATCCATTATCGGTTTCTTCCACAACAGTTGTGTACAAACAGCTGGGCACTCTGGTCAAGTCCTATGGGAAACGTTTTGCAGTTTCATCATCAATCAATTTAAATAGATCTCAGCAGAATGGCTCAGTGGCAAAACATGTAGAAGGATTCAGAAGTGTTGCTCAAACAGGTGCCATGGATATCATAGCTGTGCATGAGGGACGAGGTGTAGGCAAAGGATGCTACTACTGGCCATATCAGAGGGATAAACCTGTGGCACAGTTTGATCCTGTTTTAGACAGGGTGATCCATTATCTTGACCCCAAACTTAAGGACAATATAACGTTTGCAGAGGCATTCTCCGCTAGCAATCAAGAGCTCTTCACCGCACTCGAAAGAGCCCGTGACGAACTTCTTGCAAGCACTTCTTTGAAATTCGACTTCTGGCTCAATGTGGAGGCTGTTGAACATCTACGGGATGACCCTTGTCTCCCAGTTGACCGAAGGGCTTCTGGCATGGGAGAATTGCTAAACAGGGCCTCCAAAGAGAGAATAGACAGAGCTTTGAGCGTGGCCGGGGCGAAGGTCCAGAAAATCACTTCGTTGGCCTGGGACTCTGACTACACCTGCTCAACAAAAACCTTCAACACCTGTCTACATGCCGAGATTATGTCTGACTTGAGCAGGCCGATCATTGCCAACTGTTCATTCCATTCACCACATAACCTGTCTGTGGTCATCCTGGGCTTTAACCTGGAAGGAGAGACTCAGGCGTACACAGTGGATTGGACTGACACAAGGGGAAGACCAAGAGCCTCGCAAATTCACGGCTATTACTTTGAGCTCGACTATGGCATTGCTCACAATCTAGTGGACTCCTTGGAATATGTCATGCTTTGGGATATTCCTGACATGGTGATGGCTCTGGCACCAATGGGCACAGTGAACGTCTCTGCGCCTAATGCTTACGAACCATGTTCCTTCCAGTACAATTTACCATATACCCAGAGAAATCTGTAAAAACGTAAAGCTTCACAGATAACGTCCTCCCTTTGATTCTTCTGTAGGATTACGGTTTGTTTGTTTTTTCAGTTGGATTTCTAATATGGAGAGAGTAAGTTTACAAGATCATTTAAAATGAAATAATTTCATTTTATACTTCACATGGTTAGTTTCACGTGTCACAACAGCACAAAGAATAAGAAAAAGATCAAGAACAGAGGAAAGAATTTAATGAAGTAATAAAAAAAATTGTAGACCCCCAAAAGCATTGTGGTCTTTCTTACCACCCTTCCACTAAAATTCACTACAATTTTAGTAATTGGCTGCCATCATCCAGGATTTAAATCTCCAGTGGATGCACAAGTTTTTCTTTATTAAATTCATCCCTTTGTATTTGTAGCAACGCTTGAGTCTGAATCAGAGAAGATGGCAGTATTATGTTATTTAAGATTTTCTTTTTCAGACTGGGGAAACAAATTCTATCTAGATCCAATGCACCAACTACCATTTGGTGTGCTATAATTCAGTCCCATGCCTAAAGCTTGAGTCTTATTCATTGCTGCTCTAATAAGAAAATATTCTTGTTTTTAACACATTCCTCTCCCTTTCACCCTCTTTCTGAGCTCACCTTTCGAATTCCTCTCATCCTGTTCCACAGAAAGTCATACCATTCAGACCATTTTCCTTCTCCTCCAAGATCTGCCACTGTGCTCAGCAGGTACACCATGGTGTTGAAGAGCACGGGTAAGGGTCGAAGTTCTATGGGCAGAGGTTCCTCCTGAAAAAAAAAAAAAGAAGGAAAATGGACAAAAATTGTTACTAGTTTTACTTGCATGAAAAGGTGTAGTATTTACCTCAGTTTGAATGAGATGGTGTATACATAAATTTCATATATTTTCTTTACAAAATGTGTTGAAAAACCACAGCCATTGATTTGACACTTGCTTTTATCAATTACATAGATTTGATTAAGTCAGAACAATACAAAAACAAAAAAAAGTTTATTCCTATCCCATAATCTTCTTTCTCCTTACAATAAATCAATTGACTAAGTTAGGTGGAGTTTTTCCTTATTTCTTTAAATGCGTGTATGATGTATGTAGGTACATGTTTCAGACAGGTGTGTCATCTCAAAAGGAATGGAAAGGAAAAAATTAAGAGATCATTATTAATCAAACCTTTCTTTAACAAGAAAAGGTGCCTATTCTTTTTCTTCCTTCAACATTTTTTTTTTTACATTAGGGGAGAAAGAAATATACCCGTATAATGACTTTTCACAAGATTCCTCGTGAACATGAGGAAATTTGGGGTGCTGATTTAAAAAATGACATGAAGAAAACTCTAGGAAGCATGATTTGTGATATTATCAACTTGCTCAATAAGATACAGCCTCTATCAGAAATCATGGCTGTAAACATGCTTTAACCACACCATGACCATCCTCATTGTGACGCATGTGGACATATTCAAAATTTATTTCTGGAAGGGATGTATAGGGCCTCACTCTTGGTTGAATTTCCATTACAAAGCACACTGTGTTAGTATAAATTAAATGCAGCCTAAAAATTTCAAAGTGGCTACAAGTCTTGGTGCCTGCTGGCATACTATAATCTAGTATTACTGGTTATTGCTCTTGGCAAGAAAACCTGGGGGTAACTATATATCACAGGATTTTTTGTCATGCTTATGATACTCATTTTGTCTCATACTGAATGATATACGTAAACATATGATGTATACTAAAAACAATATTCATTGCAAACTGGCCTATACTGACATTTAAGTTAGATAATCAACAATATAATATGACACAGTGTATGATGGCGAAACAGCAAAGCCCAGCAACATAAGACTATTCATCTCCTCCTCTCCCATTCCCAACAAAAAATAGAAAAACAATATGAAAATGTTGTAAAATCACACCCTATCCCCTTATCCCTATAGAAAAAAAAAACATGCTAACAAATGAAATGTAAATGAAGAAAAAAAAACTGAAAGTGTTCTTTTACATGCACAAAGGGCACATGGGATGTCCTTATTTATTGTCTGTCTCAAATGGGACTCGGCACTCACTTATCCTGCCATAGGACAGGGAGTTGGTAAAAAACTGAAAAACTCAGATTTCAAATTCAAGCCTGCTCAGCTGGGAACGAACGTGTGACCTTTGGCCTGGTAGTTGAGTGGCCCAACCACTGGGCTATCCACGCTCCCACACAACACACACACATACACACAAAAACCAATCCAAACAAAACATGCAAACAAATACAACCACACCCATTGTCCCTTCCCAAAAAAAAAAAAAAAAGGTTTTACTTGGTCAGCAGATGATCGGCTGTATTCCTTGACGGCCTTCGAGTGATCCACCTTGGTCTTTTGTCCAGCCTGCAAATGAAAGCAATGACAATGACTAGAAATTGAAATAAAATTTTTTAAAATCACAGCTAACTCTTATACAGCAAATATCCACTTTCTCATGCGCTGTATGCCATACTAGGTTTCGCTGACAGACACTTTCCATCTAAAAACATTCTCAAATCCTCTGGAGCTGTAGCAAAATCACAGGGCATCACTTCTGCATAATTATAAGGTCTCCTATAGGAGGAAGAATGAACAGGCATCAGACCTTGGGTTTAGAGCTGTACATTTATTTACTGAGCCCCATATTTTTGATTACTAGAATTAATTTCATTCCCACCTATAATGCCCATCATCGCCCCTTGCAAACGCCAATGTTCCACCCATAATTGCCTGATACTTACTGGTAAAAAAAGCAAATTATACTTTACCACTGAACTGCTGCATGTTATAAGGAAACACTGCAGGAAGTAGAGTATTCCCCACTTTCTGAGGATCATTTTGGTTTTTTCTACTTTCAATTTTTCCAGGAGCAGAAATATGACAATTTGAAATTGACAGGATCGACGGGGTGAATTCCTCCACTTGTTTGGTTGTTATTGTTAGGTCTACGTCTCTCAAGTGAAATATTATGCTCATTATAAAGATATAGACACATTTGTAATTGAAATATGGATTTAAGGCTTCTTAACATTTGAAAAAGGTGTTATTCCATTGAGCCAAACTGATGAATGGGATGATAGTAGACCTACAACTCAACTGGAGATTGAAATAAAAGACTGATCGTACTAATGATTTCTCTCATAATACAATAAATATAGAGTCATTATAGAGTCATAAAAAAACACATTTGTGTCTTCTATAAGCTGCATGTAAATATTTGTTGTAAGAATGATGTTGTTTTTAAATTTTTTTTTTTTAAAGTATATCTACTCAATGTCTGACTAGTTGAGTTATGCCCTGTTTCTTAAGTACACAGAATGTTTTCAGTGAGTGACATGTAGTGACATGTGTTAGAACTCTTGATGAATTGTTTACGGCTTTATAAACAATGGTCGATTTGTTGAGAAGATTATGTTTTCTTTCTCTTCAAGTTTGTAATGGTACTCATCTGAGATCACACAGAATTCTATTTTACCAAAGTGTTCGTTTCTTTTGCCCCCACTGAGTGTGATGCCAACAACAAGCATTAACCTAGTCTCTGCTTAAGCCTTCATTAGAACCTGCACTGACATATGCCCAGAGAAGGAAATATGCTAGTAAGAGAACATTCAAAGATTGACTTTTGAAGAAAGCAATCAGACAACGCACACTTCTGCCAGGGTAGTGGCATGGGTCGGTGGTATAGGGGTTTTATTTGTCTGAAACAAACATCAGTAAATGGGCAAGAATCCAAATGCAGTTCCGTGGAATCAAAAAGGCTCAATTTAAAAAAAAAGAAGAAAAAAGTAGTCACTCCTCTGTTATAAGAGTATAGTGGCAGTTCTATGTTGTATGGCAGGTCTGAATATAGGAGTGTATGGCAGGTCTAAATATAGGAGTGAATGGCAAGTCTAAATATAGGAATGCATTGCGGGTCTGAACTGAATACAGAGGAGTATATGGCAGGTCTGAATATGGGAGTGTATATATATATGTATGTATGAGAATGTGTGTATAAATATATATATATATATATATATATATATATATATATATGGATGAGAATATGAGAACAGCCCCATCATATCTTTCTGATCTTGTAACATTTGTATGTTCCAATGAAAAAATTAAGGTCTTCTGCCGACAAAACAAAATTAGTTCAGACCAAAATGAAATTAGTCACGATGGGTGAAAAATCTTTTAAATATTATGGCCCAAAACAATAGAATAGTCTCCCAAAAAGTCTTAGAGAAATTGAATGGCCCAAGATTTTTAAGAAACATCTAAAACCTACTTAATTACCCAGTAAGATACTTTTTTTTTATTTAACCCTTTCACCATAAATTGGCTTTTATACAATTTGTATTTCTGCATTGTAATGATTAAACAATTACATTCAGAGTACATATTTTAATCACTATCTATTATTAGCCTGTTTAAGAACACATTGTTATATTCACTGAAATTGTCATGAAAGTGCTATTTTTGCATCGTTTTAACCCTCATTTCTAGGCCTTTTTATGCCATTGTAAAGCACTCAGAGCTTGGTTTAAACTGGGTTTGAGCGTTATAGAAATGCTATATATTATTATTATTATTTTTATTATTATCTTTGGAGGTCTGAATATAGGTGCATATTGCAGAGGTCTGAATAAAGTATAGGGGTATACAGAGGGTCTGAGTATGACAGTATTTGGCATGTCCAAGTTTAACCATACAAATCATACCACGAATAAAACAAAGCAAAAAAAGTCTAACATACCACATTGCTCATAGTAGACAGGATGACCTCATAGAGGGCCAGTCTTCGAATGTCCTCCCTGTAGTACCGCTCCTTCTCTGGACACATGTCTGGGCAGGTTCCAATGAAGGCCTTGGCAGAAGCCAGGTCCGCTTGTTGACGACCACGCACTGGATATGGACAAAAGAAAAATTTGTATAAAAGAATTACAAATGTTTTTTCTCTGTTTCTAGATGCAACAGACTGTGTGCAGAGCTACCTACCTTTACTCAAAAATGTGCTTCGAAAAATTGAATATCAGGAATTAAACAAAAAAATCAGTGAGAACTTGTATTGATCCTTTATAGCAAAAAACTATAACTTCACCACTTTGTCTATATATATAAATATATAATGTAGGGCAAAAGTTAATAGAATCTATTAAAAGTTGTTTTTTTTACAATAAACCAACATGTGCTGTGAGAGTAGCTGGGAATGTGTCGAAAGAATTTGAAGTAGATATAGGAAATAGACATGGTTGTATATTAAGCCCTCTTTTGTTTATCATATTTATGGGTTCTGTTGCAAAGGCATGTTCAAAAATGAAAAAAATGAATGTAAGTATTTGGAAACTCAAGACAATAAATCCTACAATGATTTCATTTGCTGATGATTTAGCTAGATTTGGAAAATCTGAAATATAATATAAACATACTGAATCTATACAATGAACTAAGTAAAAGAGGAATTAAAATAAATGCAAAGAAAACAAAAACAATGCTAATGAATAGGGGAGATAAAACACACAATCTTAAACTGGGTAGAGAACTGCTAGAGCAACTTAAAAATTACAAATATCTGGGAGTAGTGATTAATTCCGGAATTATGTGATTATGTGAAATACCTTTTGCCAAACATCAGCAACGATGTTTTAAAATGTATTTTATATAAAAATAATCAATAATTAAAAGATAAAGGTGAAAATACAAAACTGAAGATATGAGCCTTGGCCTTTATTCATTGTGACCTACAAAGTTTCAGTAGCTTATCACGGGTGTCCAACACTGCAATTTTCTCCACTGTTGTGGTAGCTCTGGCACTGTGAAGAGTCTTAAATAATTCTGTGGGAAAAAACATATAAAGGTTTAATAAGTTTAAAAAAAAGTTTTAAAAATGCCTCTAATGTCATTAACAAAAAAACAAACAAAAAACAAAACAAAACAAAAACAAAACAAAAACAAACAATGAAATATGACATCAACCCATATTTTGTCCCAAAACAAGAAAACAACCCACTCCCTTCCCTTTGACACACACACAAGCACTATAAACCCTTCTGACTTCAAAAATTCTGTATTTCAGTGATGCATTTTTAGTAAGTTTCACCCCTTTCAATTGTCACAATAAAGTGATCGATATTTAAACAAAGACCTGAGACTATGAAGAGAACTTGTAACTGAATATAGAGGCTCAGGAAAGCGCCTACTTTCAGATATATGCTTCCTGTATTGCTATTTGAGTAAAAAACAGGTAAACAATCAGGACACAATTATTTTAGTGACCACTAAGGGAGATTTGAAAGCTCCAAATATAGATGAAAAGCAATTGAAACACAATGAGTGTATTGTATACAGAAAAAAAGAATGATATAAGTGTAACTCTAGGTCTCTACATACAGCACTTCAAATTAATAACCCCCACTTGACCAAATCAGAAAACACTAGTACAAACTAGGTATTATACACCTGCAAGATCAATCAGGTCTCACATGAGTCATTGAGCATAAGGACCTGAAGTCATTGGTTTGTATATTTCCAACTTAAAACATTCCATTTGCAGCACCCGGAACTGTGGCACAAATGAAGCGCCAGAATTTCCAGCTCCATGGCCATGCTCTTTAAACCTGTGCTTATCTATCTTTCCTTCTTATTTAATTTATCTATCTACTTGACTGCACTGTTTCTTTGATCTGAATATTTTTTTCATACCTTTAACCTCTGCACCAAGTGTCACAGTATCTTTCACCTCCGTTGAAGGAGGTGGTGTAGCAGATCTTTTACGCTCTGTTGGTCTTGAGTCTGATTTTGGTCTTCGGCTGGAACTTGGAGGAGGGGTTAGACTCCGCCTTTGCTCCTGTCTTTGTCTTCCAGATGTCCTTCGATCAGGTGAGGCTCTGAATCCAGGATCTTCTCTTGTCTAAATGTCAAAATAAAAGATGAAAAACAAAACTAAAAAAAAACAAAAAAAAAACAAACAAACAAAACAAAAACAAAAAAAAAACAAAACAAAAAACAAACAACAACAAAATAAACAAAACAAAAAACAGAATCCCAGGTATCATATTCTTCACTGGTGTTTGTTCAAAACCATGTATGGATGTAATGTGTATTAGAAATAGAAAAGATTACGAGGAGCAGACATGAGGCCATCTAGTGTACTTATGATGTTGAATGGTCTAATGCTACTGAAAAGCCATAATAGTCTACTTCCACAACTCAGGAAGAGATGTAGCATTTGAGATGAACCCTTAGGGCTATGAATGTGCAATGCAGTCTTCAGGCATTTTTTCTGCAAATAACATTATGATTAAAAACAAACTATACATTCATCAATCATTATGAGGTTTATATGCCTGTGTATCAAATACAACTTTATGTCGCCAGCATTAGTGCTCATTCAGTAAGGTTTCAAACTCACAGTAACATCAGGGCACTTGAAATTGAAAAGGGTTAGGCATGTGAATGAGAAGCAAACAAAAAGACTACAAAAAAAACAAAAAACAATTTTTTTAAATGGACTCATTACCTCAAAATCATCAGTAGTTTCTCTCATACTCTGAAGCTCATCATCAACAGAGGTTGTGGTACTTTGTTTCAGAGTTTCTGGTGGGAAGCAAAAACTCGTTGATTACATTTATTGAGGGTTTATGAAAACTTCTTACTGCAATCTAGCCTCAATTTTCACCAACTTCACATTGCAATAATTTGGAGTGACAAATGCTAGAAAAGCAATACTTTGACCAAATTCTTACATCCTTGAATATATTATTATTACACACACACACACATACACATACACACACAAACATGTATATATATATATATATGCACCTATGAATTTCCATGCTCTGTTAGCAGATTATAAGAATATTGAAATACAAAGGAGTTTATAAATCAGCAATCATTCTGTGATTATTTCTCTTCATAACAACGATGGACATATTCTGACAAACCCTAAATATATAAGCATCCTGATTGCTTCAAATTTAGGAAAAATGAAAATCACTCCCATAAATGAAATTACGATAAACACATAAAATATATTTAAAACTTACTTACAGCAGTGAGCAAAACACCCTACAAAAAAATCCAACAAAAAACAAAATAAAACAAACAAACAAAAAACCCAACAAAAACCAAACAAAACAAAAAACCCAAACAAAACACTTACAACAAAAATGTTACATCTAAAGAAAATACCTCGATCAGGTTTGACTTGTGGAACCATTCTCACAAAAATGGACAAGGGTTCTCCACCCTCTTCAATGAATTGGCCCTCTTTCTTGGCCCTTGTGGCAGATTCCTTGAAAGAAAAGAAAGAGGATTTTAGAAAATCTAAAAAAATGGAGGGAAAGGTGGGGTAACTACATGTTTGTAAAAATATGCAGGATTCATAGTTATGTTAAGATAGACAATTCTGTCATCTTTCATGCCACATACCTATCCTTAGAAAGAGCTTTGTGTGATAGATGAATGAGCTTGGTACAATACAGGCATCACAAATACATTAATACACATCCTTTGAAAATTAGTTCTATGAATCTTAATAATTAATCCTACATCATATGTCTTGTTCTCTCCTACAAACTTTCTGATCTATATAAAAATTGATACAATTCCATAAATAATTTACTTCTGTTGGCTGCACTAGCTGTCAAGTGGGAAATTATTCAAGTGTGTCTGTTGAAGATACCGAAATCAGTTTCATCACACCAAGAAATCAAATAAGGAGAAAAGATTCCTGATGGTTTTTAAGCTGTTCCACCATTGACCATGATGAATATAAAAATCTGCAAATGAAGCAGCAACTTACATGCGTATCATATGTCAAGGTAAGCATATTCTTTGCTTGAGTTAGCTGAAAACGGCTCAATTTCCCAAACTGAGAGAAATGTCTGTACAAAATGTCCTGGTCATTATAGTCAGATGGAATATTCTTGATGGCCAGACTCTTTGGTGAGCTCTGATCTTTGGAAATCCTTCGGGATAAAGGGGCAGACACTAATTTTCCAGTTGTTTGTGAAGCACCTGCAACAGTGAATACTTACTGTAATTAATGTCTCAATGAAGAGCATAATAAAAAAAAATTAAAAAAATGAAACAACAGCAACGTTTTATGTTAAGTCTCCACGATCCCAATATTAGAAATTACAAAGTTGATGATAGAGAATAATCACTGCATGGCTTTCAGTCTCCATAGGCAAATTTCCAAGTGAGGAAGATTAATTATTTTTAAGTGAGACAGAAAGGACAGTATATTAGAATACTGAATGAGGAAAAAGTGAGGAGGACTCAAAAGCAAGGCTGATTTGACATCACTGATACATAGAGTTTTTCTGGTTTTTGGCCTCAAAGAGAATGAGAAAAGAATAAAATTATTATGAAAAAAAGCTAAAATACAAACCCAGTTTGAGCTGGGATGAGCTGGAGAGCCTGCCTTTCCTTCTGAAACCTGATGAAGTTTCTCTGCTGCTACTGCTACGCCATCTTGACAACAATCTTCCAGGTGATTTTACTTCAGGAGATAAAAATCATATAACAATAACGAACATTATAATGCAACAAATCAATAACATGTAATATTATAATATGATATAGGAGGAATGAAAGCAATAGGACAACAATATACTGGGTGTGCATTTATATTACTTATATATATATACATAATATGTGTTTATATATTATATAAGATGGGGGGAAAGAGGAATTAGAAGTCATGCTGACAAAAGAAGACTGTTAATTTAAAGGACATCGACATGAAATCAAGTGACGTCCAATGTAGTTCCTATAATGTGCAGTTTCTAAGTTTTTGACAAAGAAATTTAGAATTTCATGATTTGTAACTGAGATTTCAATTTTACTTGTGATAAGAGAATTTTCATGTTAAATATATTTAGGTTAAAAATGGAACCCACTGTGCTTCTTACCTGGCACCTGTTCACGATCCTCTTTAACAGATGCAACTTTTGCTTTTTCAGGGGAAGACCCACTGTCTTTTTCAAACAGTTGATCAGTTGGAGCAGTGCTTCTTCTTTGCTGTGTAGATGGGCCAGAATTCATATCCCCAGCCTGCAGAGACTGGTCAAATGTTGTGCTTCCGGCAAATGAGGTTGCTGGTTGAAAGAAAGGTGCTGTCGACCCTCTGGTTTCATTCTCTCTCTGTTTCAGTGTGTGAGATGACTGTGAGACTGTGGAGCTTTGTCCAACAGAACTATGGGAAACGTCTTGAGGAGAGGAATCTTTCACATTTGAAAAGGAGGAAGATTCTCTCTCCTGGTCCTTCTCATGCAGTGGTTTACCAAACAGATACCTCTGTTGCGGTTCAGGACTTGACATAGCATCAGTCTTAGGGACAAACACGGAGGAGGGCTTTGAAGGAGGGGGCATAGTCTGTGAACCAGAAAACAATTGTGGCCCCTGGACTGATTTCCCAAAAAGAGTTGAAGTCACAACATTTTGTCCTATTACTGATGGCTCGGATTTTATGCTCCCAAATGTCATGGAAGAGGAGCTTGACATAGCTCCTGGTACACCCCCAAAAGGGTTTTTACTTTGAATTCCAAAACCTGAACTAGAAGAGGTTATGCCATTACCTGTACTGGACACTGCTGTAGACAGAGAAGATGAAGTGGTCATGACATTTTTTCCAAACAAATAGTTTGATGAGCTTGACGTTGAAGTAGAAGCTGTGCCAAATAAGTTAGCAGGTTTTGCACCACCAAATAGTACTGAAGAGGTTACCCCACCTCCAAATGGATTTTTACTCTGCATTGTAAAACCAGAGTTTGAGGATAAACTTGATCCAGCATGGTCAAGAGATGAAGGGGGAATACTTTGAACAACTTTTCCAAACAAGTTGTGTGACGAACTAGACGTTGAGGTTCCCGTAGAACCAATCGAATTTCCTGACGGAAAAGATGACTGGCCAGAACTTCCAAATGTGGAACTTTGGCTTACCGAAGAGCTTTGAAAACCACTTTGCTTGCCAAATGTTGAAGCTGTGCCTTTTCCAAACAAAGCAGTGGAGCTCACATTTGTCATAGAGCCTCCACCAAAAGATGGGGAGGACATCTGTGATCCAAAAGCATTCGAATTGGATGATCCAAAACTACTTGATATTCCTAGCGTTGGTTTTCCAAAAAGCTGGGCACCTTGAATGGGGCCGGTTTGTGAAGAGGGAGAGAACACATTTTGTGTAGAGCTGGCATTAACTGCTGAGGCATTGGAATTGGTGTTGGCTGCTTGCCCAGGTGAAGGGTTCTCCATTTTTCCACAATCATATGACACTAACAATGACAACACTATTCCTGAAAATAAAGAAGATTAGAATGAAAATATTGTTTGATAAAAAGCCATAGAGTAGCAGTAAGTAGCAAATGGCTGTGCTGTCGCTGAAGGATGCTTGCCCCAAACAGTGATCATTTTACTCAAGCAGAGCTTGATGGCTTGCCCTAAGCTGTGATCGTTTTATTCAAGCAGAGCTCGATGTTTAACATTTTTAACAATGGAGATTTACCTAATTGTTTGTCTCCAGATGTCTATATTTTGCACATATGTCATGTGTTTTAATGTCTTTAGATCATTTATTGATGTTAGGCTTCTTTGTATGTAGAGCAAATGTTGACATGCATTTGGAGTCTTTGGTTTTTTAACCAGTCCTTAATTATGGAGGGTGTGTAAGTAATTACTATTAGAAATTACAGCAATTTTCTTCCGTGACTTTTGTGAGAAGTGGTTGATTGAAAACCCAAGTGTGAAATTGGTGGTCTTGATGAAAACAGTGATCCAATCAACGTCGAGATTGATGAAACCAATTTTTTCTATCGGAAATTCAAACGGTGAACAGTGACAACGTGGGCACTGGGTGTTTGGTGGTGTTAAATGGGGTAGTGGATGATGTTTTATCGTTGAAGTGCCACATAAAATGAATGATACAATTTAAGGAGGGCTTGGCCTAAGGCACCCTTGCACAGATCCAACATAGCATTTACCTTCACGATACCATTATTAATCACATCGAAAATTTTGTCGACCCAGAAGACAAAACTGTGAATAAAAGCAACTCACTGAAACACTTGGGTGCGAGTGAAACGTCAAATAAGATGTTGTATTGGCAATTTCCTATTATAACAATGTATTAGAAACTTCTTAATAAGAGTTATAAAATGTATTGGCAATTTCCTATTATAACAATGTATTAGAAACTTCTTAATAAGAGTTATAAGGCAAATATATAAAATATACCCTTTAACCCTTTGAATATAGTGATGCAGAGTGCAGCTTTTGAACAGTTTATGGGACGTTTTAGTGATGCAAAATGCAATACACTACTGAACGGACAAAGAGCTATTAAAAAAAAATAGAATTTAGGGTAGGGTTACGGTTACAGGCTTTGTTTTCACACTGTTAATGGTATTTTCAACTATCTTAGCCAGTTGAGATTCGTTACTGAGCTCTTCATAAAAAAAAAAAAAAACGTTGCAAAATTCATTACTTCTCACCAATCATAGGTTGCCGCTAGACTGAAAAATATCAAGGCCTATTTATCTAGCCCTCTAGATTACTTTTTCACGCAATGACTTAGGCCTAGAGTTTAGATCTAGTAAATAATTTAAATTTGGTTGTCTGAGACTGTCAGGTTTTAATCTTATAAATCAGCGCTTCTTCCGTTGATGTTCCCACCAGTCATCAGTGAAATCATGGGACATTATAACTGTAGAAATATTCCAAATTTCATTCCAAACCACATTATTCTAGAATTTTTCAGGAAAAGAAAGGCTAAAAATCCCTCGATAAAATAATTTATATATCTAGATCTAGAATCTAGATACATATCTAGATCTGGTAATTTTCAAATTTTGAAATAAAAGTTTTTATGTGTGGATTTTGGACAAATTTGTTTTTTAATAAATATTCTTAATTTCAAGACCTCTAATCTGATTTTTAATACATACATGTATGATAGATCTACTAGATTCTAGATATATATCTAGATCTGCATGTCATGGGATGCAATCGGGGCATTTCTCTGTAATATAATATATAATGACAGGAGTGTGTCGGAATATGCCCTGGTTGGTAGTGTGTGTGGGTGTGCGTGAGAAAGAGAGAGCGAAGGAGAGACGACCGAATGAGAGAACCATTTAAAATTGAATTATATATTTATATGTATATATATAAGTATAAGATTTTTAAAAAATAAACTTCTTCCTACACGAAAAAATAATGGCGCTTTTTCGTTTGTTACCCCAGGCACAGTCCGCCATCTTGGATCGACTAGTTACTAGGAATCGAACACGCAATTTGTTCGGTCCAAAGTTTTTCTGTCTATC
>JBCJKE010164247.1:0-10449 GCA_039654525.1 Melibe bucephala
GTTTCAAACTTGATCTCTATTCTATTTTTGGACCGAAATATGGTCTCTTGCCTTTGTACAATGTGGAGAAAGGAACATGTGGGAGCCCCGGGCGGTTTCGGGCAGGTTGAACGTAAGAGGGTGTAATCACCTCAGGCAGGTTCAGGCAGGTTGAACGCAAGGCCGTGTCCAGCACACGGGCGGTTTCGGGCGAGTTGTCCACAAAAGGGTTAAATGGGGTGTCATGCTAAATTGGATGGATCAAATTGATAAACAAGGAGCAACTTATATGAGGAAAAAAATGGTATCCTGAAAAAATAGAATGTTAGACTGATTAGGGTGCTAGTGGGGATATGATGTCAGTCAGAGACAACAGTATAATAGTAATTAGTACAATAATTATAATAATATTAATATGTTTGCAGGTGAACAAAACAAAGTTGGTCCGTGTGCGAAATCCATGGGGCCATGGAGAATGGAAAGGTCCATGGAGTGATGGGTAAGAATGATGTTTTCTTTTCTTATGTCTTGAAATATATAAGATATAAGTGGAATGACAGTGATAGTCCATGTAAGAAAAGAACCATCTATTTTGTATAAATTTACCATCATGTCTAATAAGAAAAAGGGCTCTACTCTCACTTATTATGAAGCTCAATGACTCACTTGTGAAATTAGGTGGTCAAAGGTGCACTGACAAAATATCTTATGTGAACAATTCCAAGAGACTGAGAGTTCTATAGATACATATTTAGATGTGTTCTTTTATGCAGGATAATGAAAGGGGGTTTAATTATTTTTCAAAATAAAATTAATCATATATTAGAAGATTTTCTTTCTTCCAAAAAAAAAATAATTGAAAAAAATATATTTTAACTGCAGGAGTGCTGAATGGTCATCAGTCACTGACAGTGATGTTAAGCCTGCTAAGAAAGATGATGGAGAGTTTTATGTATGTTTGAAAGATTTCATGAAATATTTCTCTCAAACCACAATCTGTTCAATTACCCCTGACTTTGACTGTGATGGTATCTCGGATACTTTGAGTGAGTATTTGTTATTCTTTTTGTTTTTCATTTATGTTTAGGGATGATTTCCCATTTGCCATGTATTATGATATGTTGAGGAGGATGGTAGAATAGATGTGTTTTTTCTTCTTGAAGTTGTTGCTGATCAAATCAATCAGTATGAGGGTATTACAATGGTGATTTCATTGAATATACTACACATTATATCTGTGCACTCAACAATATAATTACTGGACAGTTGTTATTGTGCATCACTGTTTATTTAAGTGAACATCCTCAAGGACATGTATATTTTTTGGTTCTACTTTTTTACCCTTGGATAATTATGTGATTCCTAGTAGTAGAACAGAAAAAGCTCATGTTTATATGAAATTCATTTCTATTTTTACCAACAAGATTATGTTCTCAGTATCCTTGGAGAGTGGACTAGAGAGAAATGTGGGTCCTTCAATGATCTTCTAAGGAATCCCAGATATGCTTTCACAATCACAGAAGAAGGTAATATATATGATGATTATATTTTCTTTTTGATCCGTAAATATTGCTCAATAGAAATCAGATTTTGTTTCACCCCAAGATTTTAAAGTTTCAACGTTTTTGTGGTCATTAAGAAATGGTCATTAAGACTCAATCATCCAGTACAAAGCTATCCTTCAGCTGTTGTCTTGTTATGGAAAGACACAATCACCCAAAACATCAACTAGTACTGTCGTGCCCTAAGAAGAGATGGATGTTAAGACCCAAACATCCTGAGCAGGGATTCACAATACTGTTTGTTGCCAATTTCCAATGTGTCCTAGTGGAACGTGATTATTAAGACCCTGTCATGCTTGACAATGGAAAAACTAAAATATAAAGATAACGAATAGACAATAATAGAGATTGCTCATTGCAATTGAATGTTTTATTCAAATTTTGTTCAGAGGACAGATTTTTTGGTGAAATTGATGGGTTGTTGTTTTTTTAAGATTTTCTTTCCATTCATCTTTCCTTTATTTCTAGGAATACGTGAAGATGGCACAGTCCCTTTTGTTGTGCAGATTATACAACACTCTGAAAAAAGAAGTTCTACTAAAGCATCAATGAGATGTGATGTTTTCAAGGTATTTCATTTCTATCTGTGATTAATTACAAGATTATCATGAAATCATACCAATAGATAGTATGTATGCTTTTTCTCCATAATATTATAATATGTTCAAAGTAAATTCCAAATTCAAAAAAGGGTTATTTTTCAAGATTATTGAAATTAGAAATTCAAGAAAGGGCTAATGTTCATGATTGTTTCTGTGACTTTTTAAAAGATGAAATAGAAATTAACTTTAAAAGTTGGAACAGAAATTAACAATAGATAACAATTCTTTGTTACAGTAGTAAGTACCTCAATGCTCAGTGTTTGGAAAGCAGGGTTAGTGTTCATTTAGCTAAATGATCATTTGTGGGAATTGTGATCAAAATGGGAGAATTAGAAACAGCTACCTTCCTTACTTACCGGAGATATTTTATTCCGACCATCCCTCTTGGGCAGGCACTGAAATCATGTTTTGCTGTTATTCCTTCATATTGTTGTAGTTGTTGATGATAATGATATTGATGTTGTATTGTTTGTTCTTGGTTTGTTTTGGTTTTTTGGGTTTTGTTGTGTTTTCATAGTATTGATCGTTTGTTTGTTTTGTTTCGATTGATTTTTTTGTTATAAATTGATATATATTTTAAGAAGAAAAGACAGGCTTCGCAGTTGTATAGACGATTGCTCTAAACTGATTGCACTAATGCTAATTCTTTGATATTTCTTCCTGATATCTATCACTTTTCTAGGTGTCTCTATCTTGAGTCAGGCTCTCTAGTATTTTGTACAAATTGACTCTTCATGGTTAAAATATTACTGACAAACATCTGCCTGCTTGTCATAGGTCTGTATCTGTCATATTTACCATCAAGTCAACGCTCAACATTGCCTTTGATAATGTGAACCACAGTTTGGAATTTGACTGTTGCCTTGGCTGATCAAGGCAAGATAGTCCCCAATTCCAATGTGCAGAACCAACTCCACAATTCTGCACATTCTAGAACCAGTGGAAACAATTCTAGAATCCGAACAAGTCCAAATTCTATTGCTCATGTGGTATTGGGTAAAGGTCATCTTCAATATGCCCTCTGATTGATTCCATTTATTTTTGATTTTGGTTTTATTTAGGGTGGATTTTTTGTTGGGTTTTTTTTTGTTTTTTTTTTTGTTTTTTTTTTTTCTTTTAATTGTTTTTTGTTGATGTTGTTGTTGATGTTGTTATTTTTGTCATTGTTGTTGTTGCTTTTTGTCATTGTTGTTATTGCTTTTGTCATTGTTGTTTTTTTTATTATAGTACTCATTGTCTTGACTTTGTTGTTGTGTATTTTGTTAGTTTGTTTTTGTTGGGTTTTTTTCTTTTTCTTTTTTTTTTCTTTTTTGGTTGTGCTTTTTCCATGAGAAGAGGTGCAGGGAGATTAATATTACATTGTGCCTTCTTTATCTCTATTTATCCCAATCATTACATCCATGAACTGAATCTGAGTCTAGGTGTAGCCAGGTGGTTTTTGTTGTTTTTTTTAATGGTCTAAAGCATTATTAAAGCATAACAAAGTAGTCAAACAACTTACTTGGATGATTTGATGGCCATTCAATAAGCAAAGTACATCCATCAAGCTGAAAATTTGTGAAAAGTAAGTGAAAGATAATGGTTTTTCATCATTGAGCAATCCCCCTTTTTCAGGGAAAATGTGCATTTGATTATTCCTAAGAAAAGATATTTACTGGGTTGTTTTTGTAAGTAAAGAATCAATTTCATTGGAGTAGTGAGCACTTAAATAAAACAGGCAATCCCTTGGAGGACATTTAGGTGGTTTCTACTTGGTTGCTTGTTTTTGTATGATTTGATTTTTTTATTTAAATCATTTCGTAAAACCAGTTTTAATTGAAGCATTGGTAAACAAATGTTTGTTTATTCAATTGGGATTTTTGTTTTGTTTTGTTTGGTTTTTTATTAAGGGGTTGTTGTTTTATTTTAATACAATAAAGGAGATAAAATTGAAGCATTTACTTTCCAGATTCAAGGGGATAAAACAAGGAAGAATGGACGAATGTGTGCTGTTGAAATCCAAGGCAAGAAGAACAATGTTTACACCACTGAAATACAATCATCTTTCAGACACAAGTTGAAGCCTGGCAAATACGTGATTATACCTTCCACATGTGATGGAGGAGTTGAAAAGGCCTTTCTCTTGAGAATGTTTACACCAGCTGCAATAAAGAACGTTAAGTAAGGCTGGAAAAGTAAAACATTTATTTGTTATCCATGGATTGTTATGCTAATTGAAAAAGAAAGTACTCATTAACTCTTTAAACCCGGAATTTTTTTCACGTTTGGCGAAGGCTCCAAAAATGGTGTAAATTCTGGGCAGATGTGATGTTTTCGGGTTTTTTTATACTAACTTTGCTATTAACAGCACATATAAAGTGTTGCATATCATTATGAGCTTAATTGAATAAACTATTTATAATGCCTATCAAAACATATCATTTTTGAAAAAATTAGCCCTATAATTATAGATAAATTTAACGAGGGGGGAGGGGGAAACCCTATAATTATTAAATATGCAAATTCTTCTTCTTCATCTTCTTCATAAAAGCTGACAGACTCAGTCAACTGAGCATTATTGTCAACGCGCCACTCAAAGCTAGTATTTACATGTTAATGTTATATGTTTTAGATTTTGTTTGAAATCTTCTGTATCTTTATTGCACTTTACACTAACTGGTAGTTTATTCCATAACCTGAAAGCACTAGGGAATTATGAATAAGAATGACTATCTACACTAGAAGATGGCTATGTAAATGTTTGAACACCAGATCTGGTATGATTATATTTCATTTGAAATGTTTCAAGTGCTAATATTGCTTAGTCATTAATTGCCTTGTGGTAGATGGTTATCTTATTTCTTGCTCTCTTTTCTTTGAGAGGAATCCACGGCAATTTGTTCATGTTTATTTTTGTGTTACCTGATGTGTAGTTATAGTTATTGGTTACGAATCTGCCTGCATTTTTTTGTATACACCCTCCATAGTCTAGGACTGGTTTTACTAAATTACTTACCAAGCTCTGAAAATTAGTAAATCCAAGTTTTAGAATTCTTACTGGGCTGTTTTCATCAATACTCTATCCATCTTCAATCATGCAAGGTTTCAAAACCATGGGTAATATGTAAGTGGGAAATTATGGCATCTATATACAGGGAGGTGATGGGAAATATCATTGAAAATTAGGCCTAAGACTTTGTCCTCGCAGATCTAGATCTAGATCCGGTGGGCTATTCGAACTATCAGGTTCATCTTGAGAATGACTGGATAAGTCACTTTCATCATTGTCAGAAAGATTCTGAAAAAGATGAATAATGTCTTCTTTTGAATGGTAACCAGTGCATGTTGCTGCCATGGCCGTACTCTACTGTATGCGAAGGCTACAAATGAAAGGAAAACAAGTGCTCGAGTCTCCCATCTTTTACTTTCAATTTCCTTTGATTTCAGATCAATTACAAGACCCCCCTAGGAGATAATTATACACAAATGAAGAGAAATAAATGTACTAAAAGACTATAGAAGATTTTATAGTTTTACACTTTTGTATTTTTCTCTCATCATTAATACTAGACCTACGTCATCTGGCCGTTTCTGTGGCTGCTTGATGAAAACATTTGACTCGTCGGCTGCACAATGCAGCCGCTTGGGTTTAAAGAGTTTAGCAAAAAATAGACATTTATTTTGTATAAAAGTTTGTTTCATGATTTAAAGATGAAAATAATAGATCTGTATTCAGTAAGAATTATATTTGAGTGAATGATTTTTTTTTTTTAATATTAAAAATCATGGCATGAAGATTAGATGAAAAAACGCCAAAAAATATATTTATGAGTTTATTTATTTATAGTATAAACTAATTTAATTATTGCCACAGTGACACAGTGATATTTATTGCAAAACATAATTGTGAAGAAATGAATTGCACGTACCTTTCGCTGCACTTTGATTAATGAGCTTAACTGTCCTTTCATCTTTAATCATTTTTTATATTCTTTTTGTCTCTGCAGGGAAGTTCCTATAGAAACAACTCTTTTGTCTTGTGAAAATGATGTTGAATTTGTTCATGGTGAAACAACTTATTCCCTTAGTAAGTTCATAATAAGAAACTTCAACACATTTTAAAATAATTCATGGTATTCATTAGATAGTTTGTTGTGGTATCAAAATTGTAATCAATATGCATATTAAACTGAAAAATAACTTCATTTTTATTTTGCCACTGTCCATATTCCTAAAAAAAGAAAGAGAGAGAGCAGGCAAAAGCATGACCTGTCAATGAGTCATGAGCATATCTAGTCACATTATTTTTGTGTGGTCTGTTCCTTCAATTAATCTACCAATCTTGCTTTGCATTCTAATTTCTAGGAATTAAATTTCCTTAAAGGATGTTTATTAAACTATTTCATGTGTATTGTATGAAAGTTAAAGAGATAACCATAACCAGAGCTTTGTTAAATATTTCCTTATTTTTAATAAGTTTTTTGCAATATGGCCACCTCTGAAGAATTCTTGCATGGCAAGGCCAAAGTAGACCTATCAAAATTATCAAAATCTAGGCAACTCAAAATTGGAGAGATGTCAAGGGAGAATTCTATCTCATTTTTTGAAGGAAAATCATTTGATTTTCATCCTCCAACCCTTTCTCCACTGTACTCCCAACCTCTGACAGATTTTTAGCAAATGAGACTTAGATGGAATCCAGTGTTAATTATGGCAGTCATCTATCATGAGACACCTGCTCACTGGGGAAAAGGGACAGAGAAGGAAAACATGTCCTTGAGACCAAATTACCCTCTAAGATTACAATTTAATGAGATACTAGGGAAACGACATTTGAAAGAGTCAACTTTTTTGTCAACTGTGCTTTGATCGAATAAACACAATTGTTAGTGTTTAAAGATCAATTTGACAGATGTCTACTATTCTATTCCTCTCCATTATCATCAAGAAGATTTTTTTAGATTTTCACTTGATCCAAAAATTTATAGAGTTTGTACATTCCCTCAAGGGTACTGAGACACCCAGAATTTTTACAAAACTTTTGAAAGTACCCCTGTTAAAGTTAAGATCCTTGGGACACATAATTATAGAACAATTAGATGATATTAATCATCTTGCAAAGTCGTTGAGTATTTGGGATTTATTCTAAACACTGAGAATATGAAAGTAAAATCCACTCATAAAAATGGCTGAAAACAATTTTAAACAGAGTAGAACAAAAGGTGAAGGTGTGCTTCATTTCTATGGCCTGGACCACAGAGGCATGATTTCCTCAATTCGAATGACTACGTATTGATATGTTTTCCCCATTCTTTTTACACTCAAAATCATCCTCCTTCAACAACCATCTGACCTAACAAAAACAGCCTCTCTAAAAGAAAGTAAATCTGATTGCTAGCAAAATATCTTGGCAAGTAATGGAAAATGTTTTTTAGATACTGCCATTGTCATTATGTTGTCATCATAGAGGCAGGGTAATTTTAAACATTGCACGGCCTATCAAGCAATGAATCACCTATTTTTTTCACTGAGAGAGGTATTAACGACCTTTGAAGCAAGTATTAAATATATTTTAGATGGATTGTCTAATAAAAAGATATCTTAAATGAAGCATGATCATTGTACTTGGTGTGTAATTTCTGCTCTTAATATGCTAAATGAAAATAAATATAATAATGAAACAGCATATGCATACCAAGGTAAAATTTTTCTCCACTGTCTACTCTGAGGGGAGACCAGAAAAATATCTTTATCTAGAAATATGTGCAAAGTGTTGCTTGATCTTCAAACATTTATTATATTTCAATAATGTTTAACATTCTAGCTTTTGAGAGGGTCCTCTTTGGAGATTTCATCAGTGATGTCAATGCTGGAGGTCAAGTCTCACACAGAGACAGCTATTTTAAAAACCCACAGTATTTGATCTCAATACCTGAAGTAGGTGAGTCAAAATAAATAAATTCAACCCCCTATCCTGGCTGGAAAAATATGTTTACCTCTTTCAATCATTTATACATACTTCGCATCCAACATATGTCTGATGTTAGTAAGAGTATGTTGTCAGCAGATTGCTACCTCTTTAAATTCTTTCCTTTACTTCTCATTTTTATCTTGCTTTTGCTTTTTACACCTTCAAATCAATGTAAATGATGCAGAGGGTTATCATACAAAAAACAACTAAATTACATTTGAGTTATTGCTAACAGTACAAGCAAAAAGCTATTTTAACTATTGGTGATATTCTGTCAAACAAAACTACAAGTTTCATGATATTAATGGATCTATGCTTTTCGTTCCATTGATGGCTTTCTATTCTTTATGATTTTCCTAGGTCAGAAGGTTCCCCTTGTGATCCATATAATGCAAAAGCAAGTTGAACCAAAATATCCAGTTGGTATCCGACTATTTCCAGTAAGTGCATTTAAGATTAATGCTACTTCCATTACAATCAATATTTCCAGTAAGTACATTTAAGATTAATGCTACTTCCATAACTGTCAATAATTTCTTGAAATATGTAAATTAAGTGTGGCAACCTTTGTGGGGGGAAAAGTGGTGATTTAAAAAAAGATTCTATATGGTTTTGATTTTGTCATTGGTTGTTTTTTTTTTTGTTTTTTGTTTTTTTTTTGTTTTTTTTTTAAGTCATGATTTGAGTTATTTCTTTGTTTTTGTTGGGTTTTTTTCTCTTTTTTTCCCTTACTTTTATCTGTTACTGTGAAAACCATCTAAATGAAGAGATTAAATTTATTGAAGGAGAAATCAAATATATGTTTGGGATTTTTTTACTGCCTTAGTGTACATCTTCAGAGAAATAACATAATGAAAAGTATTTTCATCACTTGAAATGCTCTCAATTGCATTCCACAGGTTGATAAAGGTGTAGTTCCACCAGTGGATATTAACTATCTGTATGATAAATACAATGACAGTCCCTCTCATGAAGAGGGAAGTCAGTCCAAGTTTGTGATATCTTGGGATGTGGATATCAAATACATGCTCCCAGCAGGGCAGTATATTGGCTTGATTCACCTTGATCTTCCAAATACAGAGAAATCTTTTGCTGCTTTGTTTAAGTCCAACACCAACATCAATATCAAGTAAGAGCAAAAAGATTTTTATCAAGAGGGATGTTCTTCAATATTCAAACTAGCGAATACATGTGTTATTTGTCATTAGGAAATCATAAGCTTGAGAAGCAAATTTCTACAAAAGCCTGTATACTTTAATGTTCCTTTTTCAATGTGATTGTGATATATGGGCAAATGAGGATTCATTTAACTTAAGAATACTCTGGATATGCACTACTGACAAACAATGAAACTGACAGGTCTACTGCCCTTTTGTTTCATATATTTATTTTCCAGGAGCATATTTAAGTTTCTCTTTATTTAAAAAAAAAAATGAATGTTTAAAAGGGATAAGGCTCACTGTTTAGTCTATTCAAAGCAAAAATATTGGGGGACGAAAAAAAACACACCCAACTTAAGAAGCCAATATTTCCCAAACAAATGTGTGATTCCAAATACTTCAGCTCATTGATAAAACTATTCCTCCAAATTCTTCTGTCTTTGTGCAGAACAACAAAACTGATTACAAAATATGAGAATTATTTTGAATTTCTACTACTTCTCCCTGATCAATGTTTTCAAGTAGAAACAATAGGCTTTGACAGAAATAGTGGATTTTGTATTAATGTCTCATTATCATCTATCACAAAAGCAATATTATGTCATATTAGTCTGAAGAAAAACATATTTCTTGATGTCCATGTGACTTTCTTAAAAGACTTACACTATCTGGGTTGATTTTTTTTTATTATTAAAGACTGTACATAAGCCAGTATATGTAATATATTTTCCCTTTCCTCTTTTGACAGGGGGTTCCAAACAGGGGAGTGAGCTGAGAGAGGATGTTCCAAGATGTTGCATTTCTTCACAAAGGACAATCAGCTTTTGTATTATTATTTGTTTCTTTTTTGTCACTGTTTGTAAATTTTCCCATTATTTGTTGTTTAGTATGTTGTTGTTGTTATTGTTGTTGTTGCTTTGTTTTGTTTTTAATATCTGTTGGGTTTTTTTGTGCGTTTGTGAGTTTCATGTGCTTGCATTTTAATGGTTTGTTTATTTTTTTTTTAATGTCTTGTTGAATCTATAGAGTGGCCTGCCCAAGATATTACATCTATATCATTATCCTGCACATAAATAAAGACACATAGCAGAATGATATCTCCTCTTTCTCCTTTTCCATAAATTATGTTTATTTTTTCTTTAATTAATTGTATTCCAAAAATATGTTTATTTCTGTCATTATACATGGAACCTATG
>JBCJKE010164358.1:0-10449 GCA_039654525.1 Melibe bucephala
CTCTCTCTCTCTCTCTCTCTCTCTCTCTCTCTCAGTCTATCTGTCTACATATCTATCCCTCCACCCCCCCTCTCTCTCTCTATCTATCTATTTCTCACTATCTGTCTCTCCGTCTCCGTCTGCCCCCCCTCCTCGATCTCTCCGTCTCTCTATCAATCTCCCTCTGTCTATCTCTCTTTCTTTCTCTCCCCCCTGTCTCTCTGCCTATCTATCGCTCTCTCTCTTTCTTCCCCTCCCTCTCTGTCTCTGTCTGTCTGTTTGTCTCTGTCTGTCTCTCCGTCTCTATCTGTCTGTGTGCCTGTCTATTTCTTTTTTTTTTTTTTCTTTTTTTTTTTTTTGCCATACCCAAGGGACGTAATCCTTAAAATTAGAGTAGTATTTGTTTTCCTGTTATGTGATGTGCCACGGGGAAGAGGCACCATTGGGGGAAAAAAAAAAAACAAAAAACCCCCCCCCCCCCCCCCCCCCCGCTCTCACAAAAAACCAACAAAAAATACGACCTGTGAATGTATAAAATACATTGTATTACCATGCTTTAAATTATTCAGTCAGACATTTTGTTTTGTTCGTTTGTAAAATGTTCTGATTATGAATTGTTCCATCTTGGAAACCTCTCATTCCTATCTGAATGTAATTATAATAATAAATCTAGACCCTCTACAGAGCCAGAGCTCAGTGTCCTCCATCTTGCCCATTCATTTAAGACGTGACAAAGGGGTGGTATTGGTAAGCGGAACCAAACAGCCATATTCCTTCCACTATATGTGAGAGAGACCTAATAAACCTTACATGTGCAGCCAATAATCGACATAAATGAAAACATCTCACGAAAAGCATTTCAGAAAATACCTATATGAAACAGAAACAAGACACAGTGGTAAGAGACCAAGAGAGTTGTTAAAGATTTCTATGCATTTGAGTTTTCTGTGTTCAATATATTTGCTATGTGCTGCACTGTAAAAAAAAAATATGCCTGATTCGAACAAACATTGGATTGAAGGCATAAAACCTCACTATAAGCCAATGATTCTTAGTGATAAATCTAAAACAGAATGTAAACATCTAAAATGACGGCAGCAGGAGTGAAAGAAATAGAAAACCACATCAAATCTCCTATCATGTGCTCTGAAAACATGTGAAACTTGTTGTAAAAAAAAAGAAAGATCTACAACGAAAAATTAGAGCGGACCATTACAAATTACAAATGCTAAGAAACACACACACAAAAAATAAAAAAACTACCTACATGATCATTATTAATACTCCTTTATTGTTTATCAAAACAATACATGTAAAAGGTAAAAGAATTAAAAAATCACATTATATAATATATTGAGATTACTTCTTATTATAATATTATAATATACTCTGAAGAAGAATATCACCAAACTAAAAGGTAAAATATTATTTATACACACACGCACACACACAATAAAGAGACCATTACAATTGTTTTCAAGTTATACTCATTTCTTTCTTCTCTTATTGTTTTTGTTGTTTTTCTTGATAAAGACAAAAAGCACTAGCCTTATTAACAATTTTATATTCAAATCAGCAACGAAATTTAAATCAACAATTAATTTGATTATTCTTCACATACGAAACACCAAACCAATTTTCAAAAAAGGAGTTGGCAATCTCACAAAGTCCCGTAATAAAAAATAATAAATATATGGTCATAATATACTTTGACGCTTCAAGCGCTCTTGATAATAATAATAACTTCTGACAATGCATAAGACTATTAAGCAGTTATCAACATTATGCTGCATAATTTGTGGTTTTACTTTATGTAAAACATTGATTCCACTCACTATCTTGACACTTGGCATCTTTTGTTACCCATGTACTACATCGCTTAATCTGTCTTAAATTTATCATTGGTCAACAACAGAAATTCCTTTCCTCTAAGCACGATAAGGCATTTCCACGAGGCTATCTGATGAGATCAACCTCTTCTCACGAACCTACGGCCAGTATCAGGCAAATTTAGGAAAACAGTAGTGAAAGATAGCTCTTATGAGGATATAAATTACAATGAAGTGGTTAAGGGTCAAGGCTTCGACGACGATGAAAATTCAAGGCTTGTTTCTTTAGCAAGAATGTCATAACATAAATGACGGGTTAAACATAAAGTTGATCATCAAAAGCAGTCAACTGCCAGCATCCATCCATGCTGTGTATAAGATGAATTTGTATGTAAGGTAAATCTAACTTACTTCCTTTTATTCTAAGAGCAAATGGTAATTATTTAACCTTAGCATAAAAGGAGGTGGGCTAGTAATATAATAAATTTATAGTAGTTACAGTTATAGCGGCGTAGAAAAGGAATTTATATAAAATATGATCCACTTTTTTACCTAACTGTCTTTTCAAGTTGTTAAAAATTTTTTTTTTTTTTGTCTCAAAAATAAATAAACACATAAATTAAAAATAAGAAGCCTGTAAAAATACCAAAACGAAACAAAAAACAACTTCAAACAAAATGACAAATAAAAAAGCAATTAAAATAAAACATAACAGACAACCAGTTTCACTTACCAATATCAAACAAGTTCAATTGAGCTGACATTGACATTACACTAACATGTTTTCTATAAACAATTTCTGTATAAAGTAAAACAAAAGCTTATTATTGAAATGAAATCTGCAAGACAGAATAAAAGCATTATAATACAAGTATACAAAATTACACCTTAATAAAAGGTGTAGGGTAATGAAAACAAAATGGAATGGAGGTTTCCTGATTCATAATAAATATAAATAGATTGATTAATCTGGGTAATTATGAAACAAACAAACAAACAAAAAACAACAACAAAAAAACCCCACCAAAACTGGTTTTGAGTTTTACATGTTTGGTTACAATGCAAAGTATTCTCATTTGCAATCAAATCTGAATCACCCAAATATATAAAACAGCTTTTGAATGACAGAACCTGAGGACTTTTTTTTGTAAAGCATTTTTGGACAAACAGCTAGCTGTGCAATGTGCATATCTTGATAATAGTACAGATGACAAGGACACAGAACCCATGGCAACAGCCAGATTGCCTGTTTATTAGATGTCTGATATTATTCAATATTTTTTCCTTCTAAAGCTTTTTCATTATTGTCGGAATTTATTACATTATATGTCATCAAAAGCAGGTAAACTGTCTTACATTCTAAAGGAAAATTTAACAGTTTTTCAAATTCCAGGCCACTGACTCTAAGGCAAAGAGGATTACAAATAAAATCAAAAACAGAGAGGACATACCTGATAATGTGAAGTAAACATGTTCAGATAGACAACTAAGTAATAAGGGGCATCCTCCATGGCTTTAATAATACTTGCAAATGTTAATTCCTTCATTTATTGGGAATACATTGGAACACAATTTACAAAAAGGACCCACATGTAAATATGAATAAAAACAAAAAGAACCTAGAAATGTAAGGTAATTGTCATAATTTGCATTATGAATTATACATGGATTATTAATATCATGCATGTAAATCAATGAATCAAACAAATTACATTTCAGCAGATACAAAGCAGTTTGTTTTGCGATAAGCGATACGGGGTAACAGTTTTTTTAAAGGTAGTTGGGGGAGGGGACGGAAATAAAAATTGTGAACATGAACATGACAGGAAGAGCTATATTATATATCACGTTTCAGAGTTTCTTTCAAAACAAGGAAATATTTATTAAAAAAGTAAAACCCTCACAGTATAAACATTCCCAAAATAACAAGGTACAATATATATTAGGAGAGAAAAAAAAGGGAACACTGCAAAAACATCAAGTATACACAAAATATTAATATCACTCAGAACATTGCATTTTGAAAGAAAAAAAAGAAAAAAAAAGAAAAATCATAAAAAACAAAAAACAAACAAAACCCCCCCCCCCCCCAAAAAAAACAAAAAAACAAAAACAAAAAAAAAAACCCAAAAAAACACAAACAAATAAAAAAAAAAACAAAAAAGAGAAAAAACATTGTACAGCTAACATCACTCATATCCCCTTTCTGTGTCAGTTTTACTTCTCAAATATTCAGGTTTATGACTGGCTCCAATTAAGAAAAATCACACGTAGAACTATATAGACGTAGCTTACAGTGAGTTCAGTTGGAGCAGAGACATCACTATAATGCCATCTCAGTGATGGACCAATCAAAGCCTTACAAAATCACTCTGATTGCAGAAATGAAAACAGCTCCAATGTCGAAACCAATATTTGTCAAGACAAGAAATCTGCGTAGAAGGAGGTTCTGTAGAAACTGGAAAGAAAACCATCTTCACATACTGTCTGTATCAATTCAGACCGTGCCCATAGTTCAAAGTTTTTCAGTGTATTTATATGCTATCACCAGGGTAAATGTTGGAAATTTTTTTTTCATTTGATTACAAATCTATTACACGGAAATCAGAAAGTTAGGTAATATCTAGATTAAGATCCTTTTCAAAGCTGTTTGTACAGCTAGGTCTTTCCTCCAAATACATATTTCTGAGATAATCACTGGGTCTTTCCTCCAAATACATATTTCTGAGATAATCACTACTAGGTCATTCCTCCAGATACATATTTCTGAGATAATCATTAGGTCTTTCCTCCAAATACATATTTCTGAGATAATCACTAGGTCATTCCTCTAAATACATATTTCTGAGATAATCATTAGGTCTTTCCTCCAAATACATATATCTGAGATAATCATTAGGTCTTTCCTCCAAATACATATTTCTGAGATAATCACTACTAAGTCATTCCTCCAAATACATATTTCTGAGATAATCACTAGGTCTTTCCTCCAAATACATATTTCTGAGATAGTCACTAGGTTTTTCCTCCAAATACGTATTTCTGAGATAATCATTATTGTGCATCTTAGTCACATTGAGCAAAGACATCAAAGGACAATTTAAATCAAATGAACACATGAAGAACAAAAGTGTGAAAGATTTGCCTAATAATCAAAAGAACGCTGCATTTGTCAGCACATGCATGGACTTCATTCATGAAATTTCTATTCCACTTCACAACTTCAGTGCAACAATGCATCAAGAATACAATTATGAAAGAGACATTCATGAATGCATAATGAATGCTATATACATGTATTTACAAATTGACAAGAACAATTACATTCGGTTACAACAATTTCCTTAAAAATTAAATCCAGAGCATTTATTTTTATGCACAACACAGCTAGTTCTTGAGTAAGAGAGAATGAAGAAACTGGAACAGGAACAGCAATGTAATATTTTTTAAACCTTTTCAGTAACAAATCAATTAAGGATCTATTTCTCACTTGATAAAACCGCTGCTGTAGCTCCATAGTACACAGTGTACTACACATTCTAAATTCCACTGTAGCACCTCTTTGATAGCCATTTATAATGGTTTCATGAACAGAAAAAGAGATAAAGTTTGGCGGGAGAATACATTTGGTATATACATTAAAAATGTGGGGACATACGTGTATAATTTTACAGAGTTTTAGCGACCACCACCAAAAATACAAATGTCTATACCACATGTATATCAAAGCACCTTGATAAGTCCAGGGCTATAACTACAAATGTTGATAATGTTGCTCTCCCCATTATGTCTAGACATAGTTTGGCTTCATCCCTTACACATTGGTCTCTCTTCAAACTAATGGCTGTCAACCATTCTTTCAATTTCAGTCACCAACAAGTAAAGATACAACACATTCAATTCCAGTCATCCATAAGTAAAGATACAACACATTCAATTCCAGTCACCCATAAGTAAGGATACAACACACTCAATTCCAGTCACCCATAAGTAAGGATACTACTATTACTACACATTCAATTCCAGTCACCCATAAGTAAGGATATTACACATTCAATTCCAGTCATCCATAAGTAAGGATACAACACATTCAATTTCAGTCACCTATAAGTAAAGATACTACACATTCAAATCCAGTCACCCATAAGTAAGGATACAACACACTCAATTCCAGTTACCCATAAGTAAACATATTACACATTCAATTCCAGTCACCTATAAGTAAGGATACAACATATTCAATTTCAGTCACCCATAAGCAAAGATACTACACATTCAATCAATTTGCTAAATAGTTACAATAAACTACATACACCAGGGCAAGAATTTTTTTAAATTAAAAAGTCAATTCTGGGTGAAAATATGTTAATATTTTTTCTCCAGCTCTAAAGGCAAGCCAAATTTCAAAAAGATATTGACTGTGGCAGTAGAGATCACAAAGTCTAGACACAAACCTACACTGAAAAGTTTATAAAGGAAAACTAAATTAAGAATATATTGGAATATGTATTTCCTTTCAAATCAAAGATCATTAATATTTGCTGGACTAAATTTGTCATGATCATGAGTGAACTACTTTATAAACCTATATAGCATAAGTAATTTTTTTCTGCATATTTAATCAAGAAACCAAACAAGAGCATACATTCTTTATCAAACCCGCCCATTCAGTGAAAAACTTTGAATTACTTAAAATATAGAATAAAATAACCTCATTGATATGGATGAAAAAGGCAGTCTTTCATAAAGTATAGTAACAGTGTTTAAAAAAGGCAGTTGTGTTTCTTCCCACTGTAACAAAGTTTCAATATTTTTTCTACCATACTACATATACAACAGTATTGATATGATTTATCACATTAAGAATGTGTGATAAGAATAAAACTAAACATATTTATGTAGCTGCACAAAGCCTATTATTATTATTATTATTATTATTATTATTATTACATGTATTATCATTAATAAAGTAGAATCCTGTTATAACGTGAAGGAGGGGACCGGCGCGAAAAAGCCGTTATAGCTGGGTTCTCTTTATAAGGGATAGAGTGAAAAATTCAAGGAAATAATAAATTAGGCCTAATCTATGAGTTTGGTGTTCATTTATTTCTTTTGGTTATCACCAGTTGATTTGGACACCATCATAAAAATCAAATAAGGTTTGTTTTGTTCTTTTCTCTGGCGCTAGCAATATTGACAGCTCAGCGTTGGCAATCAAATAGAGAAAGATTAGTCTATAGACCTAGAAGGATAGACCTAGACCTAAACCTAGGCTAAGTCGCCCGCTGTGTTGTTCCCCCGCATCCACAACATGGCCGTGGCCCATAACCTGTGGTGCGGACTGTGTGCTTGCCCTTACTTGCATATATACGGTCACAGCCCTGTGACTGCAACCTCTCCATCCCCTGCATCGGAGAAGTAAGAGTGAGAGGCACGGTTGGCATGCAATGCATACTGCTTGTCTGCGTTTGCAGACCACCCCTCCCCCTTTTTCAGTCACTGTTGACACACATGGACTCTCCCTTTCTAAACTTTGTTTCGCTTAGCCTATATCACCAAGGTTCTCAGCGATGTCTTATTTTATTGGTCTATTACAATGTATTATTATAACTATTATTACTATGCGTGTAGAGTATAAATAACATGGGAATTTAGTTAACAACAATACATTCTGTAAGCCGTACAACAAAAATGTCACAAAAATTATAATAAAGAATATATTTTTGAAGGTTCTCTTTTTCCTTTGCTACTTTTTCACAACCATTCTTAGCTCTGAAATGAGTTACACAAGAATACATTCTTAATGCTGAAAGATAAGCAAAGGAAAAAAATACAAGGTGCCATGTATAGAGGCAAATATCAATGAAGTTAGGAAGACTAAACCAATGGAGAAAGTTGTGTGTATAATATATATAAATAAATAAATTATATATATATATATATGCAAAACAACTCTTTTATCACATTTCATTTGTTAAAGAACATGAAATATTACAATATTTACAGCTACCAATTTGTGGACAGAAACACATAGAGATAGCTTTGATAAAATTACATAGAGATAGCTATCAGAAATTGTGAACACTGCCATTTAAAAAGTAAACACAATATAAAACACAAAAACATAATAACGATTTCAAAATCACATTCATTATTTCAAAACAAAGTTACAGTATTTTATATGTTTTGAGAGATTGAAGTTTATAAGTCTGTTCCTAAATCAGACTCATATGCAGTGCATTGAATACTGGTAATAAGCAATGTTATAAGCAATTTAGTGCATGAACCACCGCATTTTGGCAGTGTTTGCCTAAGAAAACCCCCCAAAAACAAACAAAAATAAACACCCAAGTCAAAGATGGAGAGATATATAAATCAATTTTTGTGTTTTAAACCAAAAGACTGTCGATAAAAATAATAACAATAACAATAACAATAATAATTAATAATAATAATAATAACAATAATAATAGTAATAATGATGACGATGATGATAATATTATAATAATAATTACAATTATGATCATAATCATAAGATAATTCTATAAACTGAAAAAAAAAAAAAAAACAACCCAAAAAACACCCAACAAAATGAGAGGAAAAAATATAAAAAAACTCTTCTTTTTTTTTTTTTCAAACATCAACACATATGCTATAATATACGTACAAAAACTTAATTTTCATGTATTCCTTTCTTTTGCATTTGTCTGGGCCTCTTTTTTTGGACTTTACAAAAAACTTTGTTAAGATCTCAACCTTGAATCTAATTTGTCAAATCTATTGTTCATGTCCTTGTCCTATAACATATTTCTTTAATTCAACTAGATGATTTTCATTGTTGGCATCAAGGCAACCCTTAAGTGTTAAAACTGAATCCATTTATGTTATATGTTTCCTGTTCCTAAAGTTCAAAATGAATTATTAAGATCTATATTTACTTCGCCTGGTACTCAAAATCATACAACTATGATAACTATGGAATGAATTGCATGAAGCACTAGATTATCAAAGCTCATGATTAAGGGAGTTGATTTTACTCAGTCCATAAGCCCTCTCCTCTCTTGGAAAGCAAATTAAAGTGTTGACGTGAGTATGAATGAACACTTGGAGAATCTAAATCCTGTAACTAAATAATCATTACTATTTTTCAGCTCCTTGACTCAAAACGCTGTTTGTTTTCTTATCAATCCATACCAATACATTTATGGGTTTATTGGCTTACAATTTAAAATAAGTCTCTCTTTCATGAAGAAGGTAAATAGAATTTTTTAAAACAAAATTCAAAATGTTAGCAGGTGACTACAAGAATATGATACTAAGATGTATATTACCCCTTGGACTTCTAGAAAACAGTATATAAAAAAATTCCCTATACTTAAAATATTGAAATACAGAAATAACTATGAATATCTTACCAGTAAATTTGAAAAAAAAAAAAACAACAACATTGGTTGAATTAAAATATAAGCATACCTATGAAATGAAGGTACTACTCATTAAATATGTTACGAAGTAGCAATTGCTTTTATTAAAAGATGGAAGGCGAGCTCTTTTAAGCATCTTTTTTTTTCTTTCTTTTTTTCTTTTGAATAGAAAAAAATGAAAAAATGACATAAAGCAACTAAAACATCTGATAGAATGAAAAATAGACTCACGAAAAAAGAGGGTTTTTTTTTGTTTGTTTGTTCTGTTGTTGTTTTTTTGTTGGCTTTTTTCCTTTTTTCATCCGTATTTGCATCTTAAAGTCTTTGCCATTACTCTCTAGCAGGAGTACAGGGCAACAGTTTGTTCCACATGGGTATATCATTCAAAGTTAAACAATAAAACAACCAACAGAGAAGAGAGTGTGATTTACTAAAGTGGAGAAGGTGGTGGTGCTGAGCTGACCAATGTGGTAATGATGCCGCGAGGCAGAATTGACAAAATTATGATCAGTAAAGTAAGGCGATGCGATGGCATAAATAAACGATATTGTCATGATTTTTCTTATAGCTCTTTCCATTGGCTGAAACCTCACTGTTCGGATGCCGGCAGGGATCGAATAGACGTGATGGTATCGCGTCTCTGAAGAGGAGGCTTTGGCTTCACATTGTGTTTCTGCATGTAGGACAAAAATTGATCCGGGATTTCCTCTAAGACTTCTTTGGCCAGTCGAGATTGCATGGAGGCTGCATCTTCCCCGTTGCGGGTCACAAATTCACGCATTGGAACAAACTGCAATGTTCAAATACAGTTTCAATAAAATGTGAATGGAAAAAAAAAATAAACAAAATTACAAATGTATGAAAACATCAATTGTGGGGGAAACCAACTTCAATGCATCAAAACTCCTGAAGGATCATATTTTAACAATTATATCAATTAAATTTACTCGGAATCTCTCATTTCTATAATCAGACCGTTAGGTAGGTAAATAGATTCAGACATATAGACAGACTGATAGACAGAAGGTAAATAGATTCTGACAGAGAAACTGGTAAACAGAAAGCCAAAAAAAAAGATAGATAGATTGGTCAGTAGATAGATATAGATGGATAAATAGATATAGATGGATAAATAGATAGTTATAGATAGATAGATAGATAGATAGATAGATAGATAGATAGATAGATAGATAGATAGATAGATAGATAGATAGATA